>MJUU01003349.1:7972-19504 GCA_002080025.1 Modiolus philippinarum | reverse complement strand
AAGACAAATGTAGCAGCATCAATCACTTCAAAATATGCCATTTAACTAAAATATAAAACCAGGAAGGCATCTAAAACTTAATCACAGACTTAGAATGTGAGTTTTGTGAAGGCAAAAAAATAAGGGAGTTAATTCCGTCAAATTTTTAGGAAATTTTTGTTTTTTTTTTTTAATTTTTATATTTTTTTCTTACATATGTAAATTTCTGATTGATTTCATAAATAAAGTCAGCAAAATACAATACAAAGAAATAATTAAGTGTTCTTAATCATTTTCATTTACAGAAATAAATTAAAATAAATTTTTTGACGGATTTTTTCTGTGATAGCACAATATTAAATGGAATATGTCATTTGGCATTTTAGTTTTTGGTTATATATAACAGTTTGCTATATTGCTTTTGTCAGCCAACATGTTAAGTTTTCTGAATTAGTCAGTTAGAGTTTTCACATCTGTTTTGGGACCAAGTAGGGATGGGCGAGACATCAATTTGGGTCCACACTTGTTTATCCAAATTTGAGTAAAAAAAAATTCTCTCTGAAAAGTCAATAGAATTATTTTAGTAGGGCCATTTTTTAAGGGTCCGTAGGGTAAGGGGAAACAAACTTTATTTTAATTTTTGCCTTACTTTAAAAACACTATAAATGTTAAAGTCCTGGAGATGTAACATTATAGCAACTACAGTCTTGAACTTTATAACGATTTAGCTACCTAGATGTGCATGCTTTTGTTATGGGCAATGGAGATATAACACAGGCGTTTCTCTGAAAATCCTTTTAAAATTCACTAATGTAGAGTGATTTCACCATAGGGAGATAGATCAGTATAAATTTTGCCAAATTGTATTGTTATCTCCAATTTTTCAGAAAGTGGACCCAAAGCAGTATAATATTCACAAGACAATTACACATTATTTATGAAGTGATAAAGTATTACAAGAATGTGATGCCTATAGTCATCTGTTTATTGATCCCTGTGTGTGACCAATAACTTTTGAATGAAATTACATACGGTCTTCAAACTTGGTTTGTAAGCAGTTGACTCGGGGCAAGTATGAGTTTTTGTTTCAGAGGTGAAATTGATTTTGGAAAACTATCCTGGGATTTTTTCCTTTTGTATCTTGTAATGCTCCATACCTTATAAATTTTCTTTTGTTTCAGATTAAGTTATAATTGTGTTTATCTTATTTTCAGTGTAAAGTCAACATGGCAGTTGTCTTTCTTCAGAAGGATGCTCAGGAATTGTTGAAGAACAAATATGTTGTAGTAATGGGTGGATCAAGTAAGCTTATATTGTTAGAGTATATATATATATAGGGCATGTCATTTAAATAAACTACTGCAGTGCAGTTATTCAGACAAAATATATCACTCCTCATGATTAGAATTTTGTCAAGGTGCTTTGGTTTGTTAGAACACTGAAAATATATTATTTCACAGCAGATCCTCTTTACGACCATGGTCATTGTTCAATACAAATAAATAAATAAATAAATATGTTTATTCCAATCAAGGGCCCATGCAGGGCAAAGTCATTACAAGTATTACATTATTACATATATAGAAAAAAAACCAGTCATATACAATAAACAGTATGTATCCAGAGATGATTAAACACATGTTACTAAATGTCTCTGGTTTATCACAAATGAATGTTGCCAATTATGTACTAGAGGTGGCACAAAATCTAGAGATTTCAAGTGAAAAATATAGTATAAAGAATATATAATAAATAAAATAAAAAGAGGATGATAGAGAGGTGACATAGTGAAACAATCCACCTCGTGACTAGTGCAAGAAATCAAGTACTGTTTGTAGTAGGTGATACCAAGGGCCGATGCATATAGGAATCTATTATCACTATGTAAACCAGTCAGTCTCCTTTCACCTTGCATTTGGCGACAAATTAAATTTAACACGGAAATGACAATCTAAAATAAGAGGAATCCACCTCGTGACTAGTGCAAAAAAACAAGTGCTGTACAAGGCAGTTGATTAGATGCAAGAGTCACCAAGGGCCAGTGCTTCTTGGATAACTCAATATTATGTATGTCAATTTCCTAGCACATACACTGTGTGCATATGGTTTGAATCAAATTCGATTAAGATTAAAATGATAAATAAACTAACTTATATCGAAATTAAAGAGATGGAAATACTTTTCCATCAAAATGGTCAGATGCAAAAATATGGGTGCGATTTCTTGAAATTTAAATAAATTTTTCACAATATGGAATTCTCATATATTTGTATGAACTTTACTTCATTGGCAATAGCTTAGGTTTATGTAAACCAGAAAAAGTGCCACCTCCAGTAGAACATGTCCATTGCTCCAAAAATATATATATGAGGGGGAAAAAAAAATTTGCATTTAACGAAATAAATTAAACATTAAAATCTTGAATTTTTCATTACTTTTAATGAATATGCACAATTCAGTTAAAATTTCTTTGTTTCCAACATTCATTAACCATATAAATTTGTTTTTTGAATCTAAATTCTTAAAATTAGTGCAGTTCTCCTCTATAGAAGATAGTAATTTAAAGTGCATCACAATGGAAGAGGAAATGTATTTCATCCTCGACTTCGTTACTGGAGCACCTGGAGCATGTCCTATTGTGTCTTGGGATACCCTTATGTCTACCTTTCTCAATCTTTAGAGAGTGTGCTGATAGGCGTAAACATGTTAGCCATTTTCTTAATTCAAAATTGTTTATTATAGACAAATACCCCTCACATCTCAAATTATTTTTGCACAAAATATAGCTGCTTAATTTGCCATCTGCATTTTTCATGAGGTTTTTATTCCATTCTAATACAAAAAAATCAACAATATCTTTAGGGCCTAAATGTTTATTGCTCAAGGAACTGTTTGATTTTGTAGATTTTAATATATTTAGGACATAATTAGGAAGCACACCATGAACTTTTGTTTGAATCTGCTAATATTTTAGATTCTATACAAGCATCATTTAACAATGGAAAAAAGGAGCACACCTTTTCCACTCTATAATAATATTTGACCATTGACTTCACAATATTAAAATATATAGGAAAGCGTCCTAATTCTGATAATACTGCAATATTAGTCGTCTTTGAATGTACTCCAAGTATGTACTTGCAAAATTTTAAATGTAGTTTCTCAGCAGGACATTTATCATATATTTTATCAAGGCCAAGTGTTCCATTCTGAATTTAGAAGTGAATGGGTTAAACATGCCCCATATTTCACAGCCATATAACATTATTGGCTTGATCGTATGGTCAAAAACATGCATACTAGTTTTAACCGAAGGATTTAAGGATAATAAATCTTTTGAAAACTTGAAATAAGCTTTAAGAGCCTTTTTGTAGAGTTCTTCTTGAGCAGTGGCAAACGAACCTGATGAACAAAATGTTATTCCTTAATCAATATTCTTCAACATTTTTTTTCAAAAACACCTTTAATCAATTCCTTTCAAATGCTCAACCTTGTCTTTAAAATCTACAGTTTCTCAGCGATGACTGTTCAGTTTACCTGAGCACTGTTCAGTGTATTGTAATAGTAAATTGTCACACATGAGAAGCTGTAGAGTTAAATGACCAGGTTATGGTTGAACAGCTGAGAAGAAAATTGATTTGAGATGTTTTTCATCCAAGTAGAAGAAATTGCATTGAACCATGACATTGCTCATAAAAAATCAAGAAAAAAAAGAACTTCTGCAGATTTTCCATTGACTAGCCGGCTAGCCCTATAAAGTGTGATGCAGGAGTAGTAAGATTTTCATAAAAATATTGTCATATTTTGAAAAGAAAGAAGGGTTCAATGTGTAAAAAAATCCAATGCAATATAGGTGAAACTAGAGAGATTCAAAAATCTTATATTAGATGTAATTATTAAAGCTTACAGCATTATTAATGAGAATGTAGGCAAAATAAAGAATAACACTTGTCCATTTTTCCCATTCCCTGTACTGGATTTTGAAAAAAAAAGTTTGATGCAAAATTAGGATTTTAATTATTATGACAAAATCAATAGAAAAGAAATACCATACAAGTTGTTTTTGCAGCTTGCAAATTTTTACTTTAAAACAACAGCCGTAGAATACTAAAGGAAAAATTGAATTGATGCGGTCTGAAATCTTCATGATTTCTTGTCATTTACTGTATGAAGTCTCATTTTTATTGCAAGGAAGTGGCAAAACTTTTATTGTAATAAAGTCAAGATGAACACCCAAGCTTACACATGCACAATGTGTTAGATTCATCGATGTAAAATGTCTACATGGTAGATATATCAGACGTGAAAACGTGACAAATGTATACAATGTTGTCCTTTATACACGATGGTGAGTCAATGAAACGTAGACATCTTAATTTCAGTAAACTGAAAGTTTTGCCACTTCCTTGACCGCAGCAATAATTATATTTTTTCCAACTTCAGAATACTGTAAACAGGGAAATTTCTTTTGTCTTTATTTCACAGTAAATTGACAGGATTTCTGTTCACGCAGTTTTGAATTCGCGCCTCCAAATTGTTGACCATTGACTTCAATTATAGATAAGTATATTCGGACAGTTTTATTTTCATGCTTCCATTAATATTCCAAACAAGAAAATCATGAAAATTTCCCAGTTTACAGTAACAGTAATAAGGAAAAATTAAGTACCTGCGAAAATAGCAACTTGTCTTGCACCATCATTAAACTTGGCTTGTTTGCAGTAGAAAGGTCATGGTTGAACACTTTTTGTATTCTGTTGTATAATTTAGTGACAAGAAAGTTTTTCTGCTATGATCTGAAATTTTCACTATCTTATTAATTATTTTTGTTCTTTATTTTCAGTTCAGAGGTCCATTTATAAAGATTTGATCAGAATATTACAAGGAAACACCTATCTAACTGACCAATTACTGAGAATGAAGGTATATATTGAAATTATTTAATGAGTGTAGGTTTTGCCTCTTTACTAAGCAAATGATGAATTGATCAAGAGTTAGGTCATATTTATACACTGTAGTTTGTATGGTTAAAACTAAAGCTGCCCAAAAATTGAGATTTTATCATTTTTATGTGTTGATTGATTAATTTTTTTTCATTTGATTTTTTTAAATCAATTTTTCAACACTCTGTCAAGCATGACTCCAGCTATATTCAAAATTTCATGTTCCTAATGGAACTTTGGTCGATGTAAACTGTGAATTTTAAAATTTAGACCTTCTACTTGCATGACTTGATAATGGTTAATTATAATTGTCAACAAATCATCAGCTTTCATCTGAGATTTTCTCCTCGAAATTCACCATTCCAATTGAAACCAACCTTTGTTTCTCCAATTTAAAAATTATGTCTGACAGGTCTACACCACATCAAAGGCAGTTGTTAGCAGGAAACATAGTTTAGCATTCCACTGTATCAAAAACGTATTAAAGATTTTCCCCTCTTAAACTACCTGGCCATTTAGAACCAAAAATAGGCACAATAGTTCCCTCCAAAAACATATACAGAAAGTCCACACCTCAACTAAAATTAACACCAGTGAAGAACATTCTTAATTATTTCATATCACTGTTGTTACAAATAATTCAATTGGTTCAATTACTATCACATGGTATACTGTATTTCAACATACAGTTCAAAAAAATACTCTGAGCGGGCTGTATCGCTTGTGCAAGCTGTATTGAAATCTGATACAGCCCGCTGAGGAAATACAGCCTGGTGGTGACGTCAGCAGAACAATAACATAAATTGAGCTTAAAAATCACAATTTATTGGATTTTTTTTTCAACCTGTCAGACGAGAAAGATAAGAAAAACCTTATATTGTTGTAAACATTAATCATTTTCAGAAGTCAGAAAGTAGTAAAATAACATTTCATGCCTATATCTTTCAATTTCATCAAACACTTTTCAGTATTTAATTATTTTCGTAAATTGCCGGCAATTAAAAAAAAGGAAAAACGTTAAACTGATGCATTTGACTGGTAAATTTGTTCAATGAAATAAAAGTAATAGAAACTTGTGTATCGGGCTGCATCAGATTTACAGACTGCCTAAGGACCTTGATACGGACCTGTACCTTGTTACAGCCCTTGCCTTCGGCTCGGGCTGTAATAAGGTACACTGTCCGTATCGCGGTCCTTAGGCAGTCTGTAAATCCGGATGCAGCCTTCTACACAAGTTACTATTACATAAACATTTACCCATAACGGATAAACCTAACATTTAAAGATCTCCCCTGTACTTATTTAGCCAGTTAGACCCAGATTGAATCATATCTTTAGGTGGATCCTTTCAAAAAGCTGTCCAGGATATGGGCATATCATCCATGATCGACAATAATAGGGAACAAAGTTTAATATTGGATCCTATGAAAACAATTCACAGATCTTTTCCCCAGTAACTACTGGGCCATTTTGAACCATACTTTTAATTATGATGGTCTCAGTATGAGTCAAACTATTTTTAAAACTTGCTTGTTTTTGATGGGGGTTAGTGTGCACTCCACAGGGGTGATTTTTCTCTGCTTTTCAGTGGAATTCAACTATTGATAATCCAGATTTGTCCATCATAATTGTTTTATTGCATTTGACTGTTTTAGTACATAGCGGTATTTGGCTGTTTTAATACATAGCGGTATTTGGCTGTTTTATTACATAGTGATATTTGGCTGTTTTATTACATAGCAATATTTGGCAGTTTTATTACATAGCAATATTTGGCTGTTTTATTACATAGCAATATTTGGCTGTTTTGTTACATAGCGGTATTTGGCTGTTTTATTACATAGCTGTATTTGGCTATTTTATTACATAGCGTATTTGGCTGTTTTATTACATAACGATATTTGGCTGTTTTATTCCATAGCAGTGATTTTTCTAGTGCTTGTCACTTTGGGATTTTACGAAACAGTTTTTAAAATGACGAAAGTTTTCTGAACCACTTTCTTCACTTAAAATTTTTCATTGTAAACTTTTTCTCCTAAGAATATTAAGAAATTATATTCAGTGTCATATTTATGGCAAGTTTACAACCCAAAGCCAATTAAATAATTAATTATAAAGGTGATGTTTCAGGTAAATATTGCTAAACCGATAATTATACAGGTAATTATCCATACAGTACATGTAGTTGTCAAATCACCAATCAGGTACAATCATTAAATATAATTTAATTACCAGGAAGCCATGAAATGATAATATTTCGAGTTATTATTGTTTAAAGTTTTAATTTCAACAGAATATTTTGCCGGTCCTACTTTTGTTTCTATCCACAACATTCCGATTGCGCATGTGCATAGATAAACGGCTTACAGGGTACAAATAAATTACTCCAAATTATATAAGACCAATGTTTGTTAAGTTTGTCTCGGTCCCAATTTAAATTAAATTAATTTCCAACAAATTCTGTTGCTTTGTGCAGCTTTTCCAATTTTATTTTGATTCAAATACTAGTACATCTATAGAAGTTTCCGACTTAGTTCAAAATTACAACCTTTTTGTGATTTCCTCTCATCTTTCATTTTGCCATTGAAGAGAATTCCAACTAAATTTTGATGTAAAGCATAACCTCTGATAATAAACATGAAATTTTATTCCAAAGAATTGCATGCATAGGCTCAACATCAAATACGAGGACTGTAAATCATACCTTGCTATGATACACAGCATACGAAAAGAGCATCAAGGAAAAGGGGGAGGGGATGCTTGTACTTGTTTTCACCTGTAAAAAACGACCACAATTCGGTTGAAAAATTCTCTTTGTATTCCCAGTTAATTTCATTCTATATATTTCTCTATCAAAAGTTGATGTTCAAATGAAATTAATTATTAGAAGGAGCTCAAAGATCTCAAAAGTTACATGATCTGAAATGTTCCTATAATATACATATATATATCTTTTGTACTGTTTTAGTCTTTATCTTTAAAACATAGAGCTTAAAAGAATGACCGTCGCTCTCCGCAAAAGTGACTGAAGCTTTCAAAATCTTAGAATGGACCCTGCCATAGCGATACTTGGCTGTTTTATTACATAGCAATATTTGGCTGTTTTATTACATTGCTGTATGTGGCTGTTTTATTACATAGCAATATTTGGCTGTTTTATTACATAGCAATATTTGGCTGTTTTATTACATAGCAATATTTGGCTGCTTTATTACATAGCAATATTTGGCTGTTTTATTACATAGCAATATTTGGCTGTTTTATTACATAGCAATATTTGGCTGCTTTATTACATAGCAATATTTGACTTTTGGTTGACTTCTGCTGGTCAGCAAAATTATCCCTGACTCCATTATAACTTTGTCTGAAGCCATCATTGATGACATTGCTCATTTATTTGCAACAATTTACAGGGAGAAGATTCCTGTTTGAAAGATAAATTATTAGACGGAGGCATGAGAGGTACAGACAAGAAAGGGATAGGTTACAGAGAAGTCCGACAATACCAAACAGATTTTTACTTCCTACAGTTTGTGTTTATGACACGGTGTTACAACTCCTATGTTGAATCTGTCATTTCCAAATTTTCCACCGCTGAACAGAAGCCAGATGTCATTATCGTTAACTCCTGTTTATGGGATATAACTAGGTAAATGTATTAGATACTGGCAATGATACAGGTATTAATTTAGGCACTGCATGTATATACAGGTACAGATATTGATCTAGGCACTACAAGTACCGGTATTCATAGTTTCAGATATGTCAAACTTGAGGATAAACTTAGTGGGAAACTCTTACCATTTTTCATTGGTAAAATTTTACAGTCTTTGATTTCAGGAACCCGGATATTGAGTTTTTGTTAGTCATCTAATGTCCATCCATTGTAAGCTTTTCAAAAATCTTCTATAAAACTAAAGTTTGTCACAATATCTTTTTGATTATCCTCTTACAAGTTTATCTGACAGGTCAGCACCATTTCCATAATGGCTACCAGTAGTGAATATAGCTTTACGGAATCTTATTCAAAGATCCTTACCTCTGGAACCATAGAGCCAGTAGTAAGGAAATGTGGTCACAATTGTCCTTGGGAGGACCCTTTAAGAACTGTGTTGTGCAGGCCTGCACTAAATTTTTAACAGAGTTTAACATTGTACTATAAAGTAATGCTTTTTCAGCAAGGATACAGTACAAACAGAGGCATTCATTTAAAAATCACTCAAATCCAACGTCGGTGAAATGTGGGTGAAACTGGGTGAATGTCTGACAACAAATCTGACATTCGCCGACATTCACAGATGTCCGAGAAACTGATAAACAGAGAATTAACTCACCTGCTGTTGTTAATTGTACTTGTCAATATTTATCTACTTGTGTATACGAAGTAATTATCTGTAAGTGCAGTTCATTATTTTGGAAAAGCTTGCTTTCCATATTTCAAGTAGTCGGAAGATCGAGAGGATATTTTTTAAAAATATGCGTATGGTAGAAAATAACTTATAATTGGTATGAAAATCGTGAATTATATGTGACTGTCAGAACACAAAGTTATTAAAAGATCATATTATATAAAATAATTTGTTACTTATTAAATAATTTACACGAATATCAGCCTTAAAATTGTGTAATTTGGTTTTGTTAGGTCAAGGTTAATCTTTGTTAGGGACAACCTATAAATAGCACGCTATCAATAACTTTGAATAAAAAAAATAAAAATCAAACGAGGAAAAATAGCTTCAGAGACAATAAATATCCACAAATCCTTGCAAGTAATATTTCAGTGAATATTCAGTTCCAAGCAATTACTTAAAACATTCCTTAAAAACATTTTTTTTATTTTTTTAAAGATGCCAAGCTCAACAGACGGTGAAATTCTTTATTGAGTAGATAACTTTTCTAATTTTTTATGCTAACATCTTCATCCGAAAGAGCTTTCCAATAGTATAAAAGTTCCTTTTGCTGAGATAATAATTTAATTCTGAAATGCCTCGGCGAATTTTGGAAGAGACCATGTCTCCTATTTTTGTCACAAATAATACATGCTAGTCTAAACTGTATTTTGATTGGTCATAAAAATAGAATTTTCATGCGTCAATTTTGTGCAACCCGAACATTCTGGCATGTCAGTATGAGAATCTACGGAGGCTAATGTTTTGAAATTTGACGTGTTTTAACCCTTTATTCTCTGTCAAATGGAAATTGAGGAGATATTTTTACATAGGTATATGTTTCATCGAAGCCATCCAATTGTCCTTTTAGCTCACCTGGCTATGCCAGGGTGAGCTTTTGCCATCACTTGGCGTCCGGCGTCCACCCGTCGTCCGTCCGTCGTAAACTTTTCATTCAAAGATCTTCTCCTCTGAAATCACTGAGCCAATTGGAACCAAACTTAGTCACAATAGTCCATGGGTGGTCCCCTTCAAAAAAGGTATCCGGCATGTCCGTACCTAATCCAAGATGGCCGCCAGCGGGGAACATAGTTTTAACATTGGACCCTATGGAAAAGACATTCAAAGATCTTCTTCTCAGAAACTACCAGTCCAATTATAACCAAACTTAGACACAATGGTCCTTAGATGGTCCCTTCCAAAAAAGGTATCCAACAGGTCCGTATCTAATCCAAGATGGCCGCCAGCAGGGAACATAGTTTTAATATTGGACCCTATGGAAATTACATTCAAAGATCTTCTTCTCAGAAACTACTGGTCCAATTATAACCAAACTTAGTAACAATAGTCCTTAGATGGTCCCTTCCAAAAAATGTATCCGACAGGTCCGTACCTTATCCAAGATGGCCGCCAGCAGGGAACATAGTTTTAACATTGAACCCTATGGGAAAGACATTCAAAGATCTTCTTCTCAGAAACTACCAGTCCAATTATAACCAAACTTAGTCACAATGATCCTTAGATGGTCCCTTCCAAAAAAGGTATCGGGCAAGTCCCTATCTAATCCAAGATGGCCGCCAGCGGGGAACATAGTTTAACATTGGACCTGTGGGAAAGACATTCAAAGATCTTCTTCTCAGAAACTAACTGTCCAATACAAACTAAACTAAGCCACAATGGTCCTAAGTTGGTTCCTTCCAAAAAAGGTATCGGAAGGTACGTACCTAATCCAAGATGGCTGCCAACGGGGAACACAGTTTTAACATTGGACCCTATGGAAAAGACATTCAAAGATTATCTTCTCAGAAACTACTAGTCCAAATAAAACTAAACTTAGCCACAATGGTCCTTAGATGGTCCAATTCATAAAAGGTATCTGGCAGATATATACCTCATCCAAGATGGCTGTCAGCAGGAACATAGTTGTAACATTGGACCCTATGGAAAAGACATTCAAAGATCTTCTTCTCAGAAACTACTGGTCCAATTAGAACCAAACTAAACCACAATGGTTCTTAGGTGGTCCCATCCAAAAAATGTATCTGGCAGGTCCATACCTCATCCAAGATGGCCACCATCTGGAACATAGTTTTTACATTGGCCCTATTGATTTTAAGGGGAACCTCTGCCCAAATTTTTTGAATTTTTATTTGAATTGTGGTCTGAATGTTTCAATTTCAGCATTATGTATTACCTTGATTATAAGGGGAACCCCGGCCCAA
>MJUU01003348.1:137801-164766 GCA_002080025.1 Modiolus philippinarum | reverse complement strand
CGCTACAAATTCGCTGGACATTCTTTTTTCGCATGCAAATGAGTTTTGTTGCGAACAGTTATGGCGAATACTCAACGATTGTTTCCTGCGAACTTATTCGCAGCAGAACTCCAGTTCGCTGCATATTCGTTATAACTATTCGCGGCAGAACTAATTTGCATGCGAAAAGTGAATGTTCAGCGAATATGCCGCTAATATTGATTTAACACCTGAAAGTCTATTCGCAGCGAATGTGCAGCGAAGTTTGCCAGATATTCGCAAGAAGTATTCGCGGGAGAGGCAATTTGTTCGTAAGGGGTCTTTAGAATTTCTTGGTACAGGATAACCCTAATTCATTTCTTTATTTACACTTTTGTGTCTTTTCTCTTGGAAAGTTAACCAGAGTACATTTTTCCAGAATTGTATAGATACATAGGTTATCTATAGTTCCCTGATTCTATGATATCTGGTTGAAGAAATTTACTGTAACATTTTACATGGCAGACAAACATTTAAACTTGAAAGAAGTAAAACTCAAAGAAAGAAACAGATACAGATGAATACAGAACCTAAATACTAAAAGGTCCGAACAACAAATGTTCAATGATTTTTATATGAATCTTAAACAATAAGTAAGAATTGCAGAAGAGAGGACCAAACAGCAGCCCATAGAAGTAGAACTAAGAAAGCGGAAATGGAGGTAGATTGGACACACTCTTAGAAAACCACCCAACTCAATCACAAGGCAAGCACTTCAAAGGAACCCCCAAGGAAAAAGGAAAGTTGGAAGACCAAGAAACACCTGGTGGAGAAACTTACAAGCCGAAATGGATGCTGAGGGGTACAGATGGAATGGACCCCATTGGAGAAGTGTTATTACTGGCCTATGTGCCTCCATGGCACAAAAGGCTTAAGTAAGTAATGTAAGAATTGCAAAAATAACATCTAGTCATGTGTGAATATTTTGTTGATGTAAACTTCAAGAAAAGGGGTAGGAAAAATACACTGGATTTAACATCTGCCTTTCTTAAACCATTTCAATGAAAAATTCTCTTTATTTCACCTGATACAGTATGATGGCGCAAACATCCATGGGACCAATGAAAACAGTTTGAGCAAGGAGTGTTCGAGATATCGGAGGTCAAACTATGTTTAAACTTGATTACAGGGACCATGTGTTTGAGATGTCCATGGTGTTCCAGCTATTGCAGTTCGAGCCACTGAAGTTCAACTGGAAATGGAAACAGTAAATGAGAAAAATGTTGAAAAATAATTGAAACCAATTTTGTGTAATTTGTATTTTTCCTGGGCCATTCAAAATAAATTGTTTATTTCTCAAATCTTGTCAATATTATGGCGGATTTCCCGGATGATTAACATATTCTATTTGCAATTCTTCAATGAACATACCAATATTCCTCTAGTAACACCTATAAAACTCCTTCTAAACTCCTGTCTTTTGTCTGCTAATCAATTACTCAACTTTCTATAGAATTCTATTGTATACCAATTGTCATCACTGGAGTATCAAGGTAAACCCCTTCAGGCAGTACAAATTGGTATACAATCATCCGGGAAATCCGCCATAAATTTGATTTGGTTAAGATTTCACTTTATGACAAACTTTGATATATGGGAGCTTAATTACTAAAATATATGAACTAACACTTACGTTTTTGTCAGATTTTGAACTTTGTAGATGGAAAACAAAATAAAATTTCTGGAAATTTAAGGAATAAAAGGATTGATGCAGCCACTTTGGGTAAAAGTGAGTGGGGCTTGAGAAACAAACACTTTTTTAATAACTTTATCTAAGCTGTCTTCCCTGAGATTTCTTTTATAATTGTGTTTAAGTTTTTAATGTGATCCTGGGGATGTGATCTTTCAGGATACATATATGTAGCAATAGGGTCTGTAAGTCTCGTCATGTGACTCACGAGAATCCACGATAAACAGGCAATTCGAAAGCGTTTCCCGCCAAAACATGACATCTGAGGATTATGACGTTCAAATTTTTGTTTACAACATCATATATCTTCATTTAAAATGTAACTTCCGGGTACAAGTTTTGATCCCGGAAGTTCCAAAATTGTACGAGACTTACAGGCCCTATAAAGCAGACTCTTAAGGGAGTCAGAAATTTTGTAATTAGAATTAAAATGCTGACCTTTTGTTTTGAAGAACTTTGCTAATAGAACAACATGCCTCAGAAAAAAATCCATGCAAGAATTTTTGAGACATAAGACATCAAAATTTTGGTGGGAAATAATTCTCTCTAGAGTTATCCTTCAATTTCCATTAGCTGTTTTTAAGCCATAAAATATATGAAAATATAATAGGAAGTTTATAAAATTTTACATATTGTCTATTTTATGCATTTTAAAGTTTCTTATTACCAAGAAAACATGATCCATGTGCAAAAAAATTTTGACTGTTTAAATGGACAAAACCTGAGGATATGGAATGCTCCTGAAATTAGACACTCATACTCCCTTCAATAAATATTTCAGTAAAACATCCATGCTACTTTGTCACTTTCTTGAAATGACTAGATTCTGACTACATTTTGATATATCTTGTCCTTAATTAACACACTAAAGCTGTTCATAAAAACATTTTTTACAATCATTTATCTAAATCAACAAAGTAATAATCACATAACAAAATAGGACATTCTGTAAATTCCACTCGATAATCATAATATAAATCTATTTCATCAGGTTCGTCCATTGTTTCTCCCCACAATTCTCTCAACAGTGTGTCTTCCTCTATTCTGGATTCGGCCACTCGCCTGTCATCTCGGAATATCGACAGTTTGGTAGAAGCTATTGCTGTTTCCTCTATAATTGTTTGTATTAGACTGTATATAGAAGTAAATGCATTTGCTGTCACAGAAATATGAGTTGGATGTTTGTTGTTGTTTTTGAAGGTGATACATATGAGATTAATTTGGATGTCCCTGAAAAAAATATTATGGTATACTAATATCTGTCAAGTACAAGAAATGTGTCTAAATAAAATTTTGAACTTGTGAGATGCCTAAAAATGCACAATTCTGCTAATTTAAAGTATTTTTTATTGAGCAAAATTTTCCAAGTACAGTGAAACCTGTCTAAACCGAACCCTTACTAAACCAAAAACCTGTCTAAACCAAACACGATGTCAAGTCCCTTTCTATCGATTTCTTTATATTTTGAACCTGTGTAAATCAAACACCTGTATAAACCAAACAAAATCTTCAGTCCCATAAGGGTTCGGTTTAGACAGGTTTCACTGTACTGTAAACCAACTCAGAGTAATTACATTTTTTTTTCAGTGAATCTTTATTTTATAACTAATAGTTTTTGTTGAATAAGAATATAAATCAAATTTGAGTTGAAGGATTTGTCTTCTTAAGTTGAAACTATATAAAAATGCCCTACATACAGTGAATGAAATATAAATCAGGCTTTTTGAAACTTCCATCAGTAACTAGGACACACAAAGAGGAAAAAAAAATGTTTTAGCATCTGTGTATTTACAAGAGTACAAGTATTCTTATAAGTTATTGCAACAGTCAAGTGTCATAGGCAAAAGTTTCATTTCAGCGAGATGTACTTTTAAACTCCAAGCCACCTGACAGCAGGAAAGAAAGATTGTTGATAATTGATTGACAGCTTTCAAAGAATGACTGGGTATGTAATACGAAGATTTGGCAATGCCCTTGGATAATTTTATATTTAATTCCAACCTATCAAATATAAAATATAATGACAATACTGTCACTTAATTATTCTACAAATACTATCTACTTGATTTGCTGTCAATCAATTAATGTTAGGACAATAGTTTTGGGTGTAAAAGTACATCTCTTTGAAATGAAACTTTTAAATTTATTTAGGTACATATTCAAATTTTAATATTTCTGATATGAATAATACAATAGATTTTGATAATAATTTACGACACAGTGTGCACATGTAACTGTTAAAGAAATCATTTTGGAAATATAAAATAAAAATAGGGATAACTGATATTTCTGAAACAAAATCATGAAAATGTGACCTTTATTATTATCTCCCCTTAATAAACTAAAATAGGATTTTTTCAAATATTGATATATCTTACATACTTGTGGCAGCCATGTAAATGCTGCTCATCTTATTTGAAACTATACAAAGTTATTTTGATTTTGACAACATTTTAATAGTATATTCAAATTGTTATCAGATGCTCAAGATGGATGCACAGTTTTAGACACACAAACTACCTTAAAACATATTTTATTGAAGAAGCAAGACTATAAGAATCTATCACTGGAGCTAGGTTCAGACATATAGTTTCCTCGAGACCTAGTTGATTATGAAATTTCTCACATCGAGTTAAATAAATTTTGCAAATGTTTGAAAGCAAGGCTTGCAGAGCATATTTTTTTCACAAGATGTGAGAAATTTCATAATTAACGTGTATTAGTTGTGGAAATTGTTTCTCTAATGACTGGATGAAAAACACCGAGGATTGTATTCCGAATAAATTTGGCGGGAAATTTCACAAAACTTTTTCTCCTCTCAACACTGTTCAGGAAATATGAAAACTTGATAGAAATTAGAGAAAGAAAAATCTCAGACACCCAAGTGTAAGAATTCAAGTACTCCGAAGAAGCTTGCTGAGTCCAAGACATTAGAAATCTTACCCAAGGGTGTCTGAAATTTTTTTATCTGATCCTCTCACTTGTGTTTGATTACCAAAAAATCAAACAAATCACCGTTGAAACGCCATTGTTGACATCAGTGAATTACTTCCTCTTTCACGACGTCATAAAGCATGGAGCACACGTCAAAGTCCAGGGTTATTTCACTGCCGACTATTTAGGCATTAATGATGTGTTTTAATTCAAATTTTGCTGTTCTTGGTTAGTAAATTTCTATTTAATAGTTTTTTAAATTATATACTTTTCTATTCATGTGGTCTGAGCTGTGTATATTGTTATGAGATCAAAACTGGCTGGAATATATGCGTGTAGCTTGTCTTACACCCCCCCCCTGTGTAAGACAGAAAAATATTGCACTGCGAAATCAATTGATTCACTTATCCGAGGTGGGAGAAAACAATTTTATCAACATATTACTAAAACTTCTAGTTAGATGGACAACAAAAAATCTCATTGATCTTTGATACAAAATTATTTTACTATGCCAAACATGTACCTTAAAATGGGATACGCTGATCCCCCCCCCCAAACAATGATACAGACATCAGATTTTGATTTAGAAGATTAATATAAATAATTATAATTAAAGAATTAAGTACTTCTCAAGCACACCTAAACATGGCACTAGTTTCCTCAACTAAGCTATTAACCAGAAAATATTTCTCTAGTTTCTTGTTGTTTGTTTTCCCCTCCCACATTAATGAAAATTATAAGCACCAATCAACAAAAAAAATAACTTCAAATGAGATATGAACTGATCGCTTTGTATGAGTAGTTTATTATTAACATCTAGTACAATAGGACACTTGTATTGCTTTTATATATGACATATTATCATGACTTTAATTGTCGATTGTGACTCCTACATATACATTTACCCTTTGATAACTTGTTACAAAGGGGGAAAAGGAGATTAAAGCACAGTTTTTTTCACACTTCATAAACAATATTAAGTGACTATACTTCACTGACAGCATTGAAATACTTCCTTATGTTTTTTTGTTTGGTTGATATATTCAAAGTTGTTAACAATAAAATCACATGTTTCCTTGAACTTTTTTTTAAATCAAATAAATGTCATATTTATTTTTATTGGCTGCAGAATGCGGATACAAAATTTAATAAGAATCATGACTGTATCCTTTGAAAACAGTTTATACATAATTAAGGGCAATGAAATGTAATATTAAGGTGGTTCAGATGTCTAAAACTGCACATTGATTTTTATTCAAAAATATGATCGGTGACACCAATTTTTTATTACATTATTTCCAAAGTTATTTCTTTAGAACACTTTATTTTACATTTTCACCAAAATCTATTGTTTAATTCATATAAAAATGATAAAATAGTATTTTTCTCTCTATATAGACTTTATTAAAAAGCTCTAAATCTTGCTATTTTTGGAAGCTTCTCACAGAAAAACAAGTTCTGTAACCTAATGATTTTTTACTGAAATTTTGAAGTGCATTGAATAAACTTTCAATCACAGAAAAATAAGAAAAATATGTTTTAGTCCTTTGAACCACCTTGAAATATATTTGCATAGTGATGTATTTTTTAAGCATTTTCCTTTTAACCTGCATTACCAACAATGACAGCAAGTCAATGAGCTGCATGAACCTGTCAAACAGTCTGATAATTCCCAGTTTTATGTGTACAATATTTGTGGAATTTGTAAATGAAATATGTTTCACCAAATGATTTTCAATTTTTTCACAGTGATTTCAAAAACATGAAAGAAGTGCACCTCTCCATTTGGGCAGTTATGGAAGACAAGTGTGGACCCAAATAACTAAATACCGAAGTTACTGTGAATTAATTGATGTCTCGCCCATCCCTGCTTGATCGCAAAATTGATGTGAAAACTAATACTGCCTAAATCAGAAAACTTAACATGTTCACTAGACTGTGAAATTAGATTAACTGACAAAAGCAATATAGCAGACTGTCACATATCACCCAAAACCAAAATTCCAAATATAAATGACCTACCACTGATAGATACTGAAAAACCAAACATGTTCACCAGACCATGAAAATGAGGTCAAGGACTAAAGATAATAAGCAGGCTGTCATCTTCCATCTCAGACAAACCCACATGCCAAATATTATTGAACTTACATTAATAGATACTAAGAAACTTAACATGATCACTGGACCATCAAATTGAGGTCACAGACATATAGCAGACTGTCATGTACTATGCAAGACCAACATATACACCAAATATCATTGACCTACCACTTATAGTTAATGAGAAAATGACCTAATCACAAAAACTTAACATGCTCACTAGACCGAGAAACTGAGGTCAAGGACAAAAGCCATATGACAGACTGTCATGAACTACCTAAGACCAACCTACATAGCATGTATCATTGACCTACCACTTATAGTTACTGAGAAACTAAACTAAAAACTTAACATGTTCATTGGACCGTGAAATTGAGGTCATAGACAAAAGCCATATAGCAGACTCCCATGTACTACTCAAAACCAACCTATATACCAAATATCATTCACCTACCACTTATAGTTACTGAGAAAATGACCTAATCACAAAAACTTAACATGCTCACTGGACCGTGAAATTGAGGTCACAGACGAAAGCCATATGCCAGACTGACATGTACTACCTAAGACCTCCCTACATACCATATATCATTGACCTACCACTAATAGTTATTGAGAAATGGACTTAATCAGAGAAACTTAGCGTGGTCACTAGACCATAAAATTGAGGTCAAGGACAAAAGTCATATGCCAGACTGACATGTACTACTCAAGACCAACCTATATACCAAATATCATTGACCTACCACTAATAGTTATAGAGAAATGGACTTAATCAGAGAAACTTAACGTGGTCACTAGACCGTAAAATTGAGGTCAAGGACAAAAGTCATATGCCAGACTGACATGTACTACCGGTACTCAAGACCAACCTATATACCAAATATCATTGACCTACCACTTACAGTTATTGAGATATGGATCTAATCAGAGAAACTTAACGTGGTCACTAGACCATAAAATTGAGGTCAAGGACAAAAGTCATATGCCAGACTGACATGTACTACTCAAGACCAACCTTTATACCAAATATCATTGACCTACCACTTACAGTTATTGAGATATGGATCAATCAGAGAAACTTAACGTGGTCACTGGACCGTGCAATAGAGGTCAAGGTCACATGATTTTATGTCCGTCAGGTAGCACTTGATTAGTAGTACCACTGGACCAAATATGATGTTCCTACATCAAAGGGTTTTCAAAATATCCTGTATATAGTAAAAGTTAACGCCGTCGCCGTCATACTTTGCACGCCTATGTCTCGCTTTCCGCGAGACAAAAAGTAACAAATTTTTCATTGTTGCACTTTCTCTCATTTAATTAAATTTTTTGTTATGCTACCAAATTTCGTGTAATCTGAACCTAAACGTCTCTATCCTAGTACCTCTTGATCTTGGCACATGTACAGGTATTCTACCAATATCAGCCCTCCCCTTTTCTACAGGGTTGATCCCTCTCTCCCACTCCCAAAAATGTCAAAATCTTATTGGCAATTTATTAAATATACTTTAATTAATGATTAATAGACATAAAAAAAATCATTGTATTTTAGTGTCTATACTCAAACTTCATAATGAAAGATGCTATACCTAGCAAACTGTATTTTCGGTGGTTCTATAACAGCCATTTTACATGTTCTACAATGATCCAATTCTCTTTTTGTGGTTTCTAAAACTTTCTCCATTTCTTCTTCTTCTTGTTCCATCTCATCGACTTCTCTGAAATAAATCACACAACTCTCGTCAATATTTACTTCAGTTTAAAATATGATGCATGTACATTATAATCATAAATACTGCAGCTCCAACAAATTAACCGCTTTTGGTCTTTTTTTTCAAATATGGGTGAAGCCATACTACCAAAACCAATCAAAGGTATCCTTTTGGTCTAAGGAGTATTGTATCAAAATTTCATAAGGATTCGTCAACTGGGACTTCAGTTATCCCATAGATCAAAAAGTCTCAAGACCCAAACAATATAATGCTCCACATCAAAATTATACTCATCTTTTTCTTACCCCCCACTTTAGCAGTCCGTATATAGGGATCATGGTGTCCTTTCGTCTGTCTGTTTGTTATTCCGTGCGCCATAGGGTACATGCTTTGTGGCCACAACTCCTCCTAGATCACTTGGTGAAATTCAATGAAATTTTCACAGAATGTTCAGTACATACTGCCATTGTGCACCAGCTATATAAAGATTTGATTTGACTTGAATATTTTTTTTTTATAAATTTTCATATCTGGAATCAAATAGGGGAGCGGGGGGTATGTTTTTGTGAGCTTTGCTCACAGTTTTTATAGTTTGCATTAAATTCATCGTAATATGTTTTCCAAGCTCCTGCATGCAATTGCAAGCAACTGTTTTTATCATCATTTTTAGAAAAACTACAGAAAGCGCAATAACTTTTGAATGTAAAATCCATCACTGTTAAAATGAAGCTCGACTTGTATTCATTGTCCAAAAAAAATTTAAAAGGAAACTGAAACAATAAAATTTCATATTTTGTGTTATTCAAGGCAATGGACAAAAACTTGTGGAATGCAAAACCTATCAGAACCAGTGCAGTCAAAAACGAAAGCTAATCCCCGCGGCTTGCCCACATGTTTGATAGTGAAATGAATTTATTCCAAACTTAAAGAAACAAACTATTTCAAATTATTATCTGCAGCCTCATTACCATCCTAGATGTAACTTCGGACAAATTATTATTTATGTACAAGTAAAAGTATTTCAGTTATGGATTTAACACAAACTTAACCCAGAGACACTGATTCACTAAATGTAAGTTATGGTGACTTTTTTTCCTCCTCACCATCCAAAATATCATTACTCTACAAGTTCTAATATCTCAAATATGAACTTTAAAGCAAACTATAGAAAAAATGAAAGGATATGGAGTGAATGTACATGTGAAAAAATGCACAACATACATAGAAAACTCCAGTTTATCAAGGACAGGGCTTTTATTCCTGTCTACATCTTGATGTCGCCTGAGGTGAACAATATTCATCCCCTCAGGCGAGATCAAGAAGGCCCCTATTGTGCACTTAGGCGGTATTCTTGACAACAAGAGGCTCTCAAGAGCCTGTATCGCTCACCTGGACCATGGCTGACATAGATAAAAGGCATTTCCAATAGGAAAAACGAAAAATAAAATTTAGCAGAATACTTTTTTTCTAAAATTACAGTATTCTTGTTTGTTTTCCATGGCAACCGAAAGATCCACCATCCATTTCAACCAATAACAGAACACTATTCAAAAAAAATTTGGGCAGGGGTTCCCCTTATAATTAAAGTAATACATAGTGCTGAAATTAAAACATGCAGACCACTTTTCAAATAAAAATTCAAAAATTTGGGCAGAGGTTCCCTTTAAAATCAATAGGGCCAATGTAAAAACTATGTTCCAGATGGTTGGATGAGGTATGGACCTTCCAGATACATTTTTTGGATGGGACCACCTAAGGACCATTGTGGCTTAGATTGGTTCCAATTGGACTAGTAGTTTCTGAGAAGAAGATCTTTGAATGTATATTCCATAGGGTCCAATGTTAAAACTATGTTCCGGCTGGCGACCATCTTGGATGAGGTACAGACCTGCAGGATACCTTTTTTAGAAGGGACCATCTAATGACCATTGTGACTAAGTTTGGTTATAACTGGATGGGTAGCTTCTGAGAAAAAAATCTTTGAATGTCTTTCTCATAGGGTCCAATGTTAAAACTATGTTCCCCGCTGGCGGCCATCTTGGATTAGGTACAGACCTGCTGGATTCCTTTTTTAGAAAGGACCATCTAAGGACCATTGTGACTAAGTTTGGTTATAATTGGACAGGTAGTTTCTGAGAAGAAGATCGTTGAATGTCTTTCCCAAAGGGTCCAATGTTAAAACTATGTTCCCCGCTGGCGGCCATCTTGGATTAGGCACGGACCTGCTGGATACCTTTTTTGGAAGGGACCATCTAAGGACCATTGTGACTAAGTTTGGTTATAATTGGACTGGTAGTTTCTGAGAAGAAAATCTTTGAATGTCTTTTCCAAAGGGTACAATGTTAAAACTATGTTCCCCGCTGGCGGCCATCTTGGATGAGGTACAGACCTGCTGCATACCTTTTTCGGAAGGGACCATCTAAGGACCATTGTGACTAAGCTTGGTTATAATTGGACAAGTAGTTTCTGAGAAGAAGATCTTTGAATGTGTTTACCCATTGGGTCCAATGTTAAAACTATGTTCCCCGCTGGCGGCTATCTTGGATTAGGTAAGGACCTGTCGGATACCTTTTTTGGAAGGGACCATCTAAGGACCATTGTGACTAAGTTTGGTTATAATTGGACTGGTAGTTTCTGAGAAGAAAACCTTTGAATGTGTTTACCCATAGGGTCCAATGTTAAAACTATGTTCCCCGCTGGCGGCCATCTTGGATGAGGTACAGACCTGCTGGATACCTTTTTTAAAGGGGACCAACCAAGGACTATTGTGACCAAATTTGGTTCAAATTGGCCCAGTGGTTTTAGAGGAGAAGATCTTTGAATGAAAAGTTTACGCCGGACGGACGGACGACAGACGCCGGATGCAAAGTGATGGGAAAAGCTCACCCTGGCATAGCCAGGTGAGCTAAAAATTATATGAAGGTCACTCTCTTGAACCTTAACGCAAACTACAACCTGAGTCATTGAAGCATAAAATATAGGTCAGAGTGACCCAAATATCATTTTAAGCTGCATCATGCATCCACTGATCAAAGATGATTGATACGTCACATGTAGTTCCTCCGACATGAATCTTAATGCAAACTTTAACCCGGGTCATTTAATTATAAAATATAGGTCAGAGTGACCAAATAATCATCTGAAGCAGCATCACTCTCCAAGACCCATCCACTGACCAAAGATTATTGATGTGCCACATGTAGTTTCTCAGATATGAACCTTAACACAAACTTTAACTGGAGTCATTGAAACATAAAATGTAGGTCAGAGTGACCCAATTATCATCTGAAGCAGCATCACTCTCCAAGATGCATCCACTGACAAAAGATGATTGATGTGCCACATGTAGTTTCCAAGATATGAACCTAAACACAAACTTTAACCTGAGGCTGGACGAACAGACGGGTGAGATGCTATCTCCCCTCCCTAACTCCGTTGGGCGAGGGGATACTTAAATTGAACTTGATCTGTATTTTAGAATTAGTGACATGTTCACAAAAAACTTATATATTACAACTTTTTGAAGGTGTATTTAAGTTAACATCCAGAAATTATAAATTTAAGATTTTGTGTAATGCAAGGGCAATAAGTCTTGATTACAAAATGCTAGTATTGTAAAAGTCAAACTTGACTTGTATTTTATAGTTGGTAACATTGTTCCCAAAATATTAAAACTTTACTTGAAAGAAAACTCAAGTTATCTGGAAACCATTAAAGGGAAAATTCGCTAAATTTTGAATAAGACCTTAATTTACTCTAAGTAACATTGTGAACATGTTGACCAAGTTTAAAGTAAAAATTCGCATGGGTTTAGAAGAAAAACAATATTTATTATGCATTTCTGCTATAAAGTTTAGCTGAGTGACGTCACTTGGCTAGATCTCAGTCATTTAAAAAAAACAATCATACCACTGTTTATATCGTTATTAAAAGCGTTCAAGTGAGATCATGGAATAACTAATTACTGTATAAAAACAAGGACAAGCGTGTTACCCTTTTGTCTAAATCTTATTGTTTCTTTCAGCATAACTTCTTCTTAGAATAACTAAATACTAAATTTACTAAGAAATAAAATTGGCTGTTTATATTTTAAATCGATGCAAAAGGGTCTCAGAAAAGTAGTTCAAAAAACATTAATTCTCTATTATTATCCTCAAAACAATCTAGAAAATAATAAATATGTACACACACACACACACGTGCGTGCTCCTGTGTTCCAGTGATGAAAAATTAACACCTTTGTAGTGATGTAATCATCATAGGTTAATTAACAACCAAATATACAGAATCATGACCTGTGTCAAATTTTACCTGTGGCATGCCCTAAAGGTAAATGTGGCATGTGCTACACTAATTACAGGTAGAAAAGGCACACTCTTGTTTTTACACTTGCAAAAAAACAACTTGTAAATAAAGCATACAAAGCAATGTATGAAGTCCTTAAAAAAGGAAGATTACATAACCTTTCAATTAGTTGTCAGTATGATCTGTTTGATAAAATTGTTAAACCAATTTTGTTATATGGATGTGAGATCTGGGGTTTTAGTAATATTAATATTATTGAAAGAGTACATTTGAAATTCTGCAAACTTTTGTTAAATCTAAAAAAAAAACAACTCCGAATTTTATGGTTTATGGAGAGTTAGGTACTTATCCTTTGTCAATCTGTATAAAACAACGTATGTTAAATTTTTGGACCAATATTGTTAACAGTAAAGATTGTAAACTAACACATATTTTTTATAATTATTTGTATACTAAGAATATAAGTGGTAGTTATAATTAATGAATGGATATTGTATATTAAGAATATTTTAAACAATTGTGGTTTTTCTAATATATGGGAACAACAGGGTAATTTTGATGTAAAATGGTTCAAACAGAGTATTAAACAAAGATTATGCGATCAATTCCAACAAACGTGGAGGGCAGATATAGAAAACTCATCTAAGGGCATTTGTACAAATTAATTAAAGAAAATTTAGAATTTGAAAAGTATCTTGATTTATTATCAGATAAGGATAGGATAATACTATGTAGATTTAGAACTGGTAATTATAGATTACCAATAGAAACAGGTAGATGGCAAGGAACAGACAGAGCCGCGAGATTTTGTATGAACTGTAACTGTAATGAATTCGGGGATGAATTTCATTTTATATTCAATTGTAGAAGTTTTCTACCTCAAAGAAAATTATTTTTGAAAAAATATTTAATACTTTGAAGTTCAAGTCACTTTTTCAGTCAAAAAATTTACAAGTTTTGAAAAATCTTTGCAAATTTATCAAACATATAAATGCAGAGGTGTGTTCTCCTGGTTAATTTAAACCTAATGTCAATGTATTTCTATAATAGCTATATCTATTTATTTATTATTTATACTTGTCATGCGCAATGTTTATTTGTATGTTATTATGTGTATTGTCTTTACCATATTTGTAAATTGGTTTTAGAGAAATAAAGAATCTGAATCTGAAATCTGAAAGAAAAACGCTTATAACATGATACAAAAACTTATTTATATTACTTCACTGATATTAAATAAATGACAGAACCTGGATAAAATTTAAAAGACAGATGCAATTCATTCAGGATAATATGTTTCTGCGAGGGTCACACGCTGTAAAAAGTGTCATTCACCCAGCTCAAAACTGGACGATCTGAAGATATTGTATTCGGGGTTAGAAATGATTTATTTTGTGCAGCAGTTTGACAAAATATGACAAATTAGCGTAGACCCTTTTTCTGGACCCTTTTCAGTAGCCGAATCCGCCTGTGTTTACTTCTGTCTGGGACAAATATGATCAATATATTAGTCCCAGCTTCTATATAAAAAAGATTAACGCTGTAAGAGGTTGATTTTCGTGATGCCTTTTTAATATCTTCAACATTTTATAACACAATTGTAACTTTCAAATGCTTATGTGTCATGGGTTCAAGTTGTCTGAAAAAATTATATACTTGTAATGCCAAAATCGTTTATACAGACAGTTGTGTTATATACTGTAAACCACGGAGATGTTAAGAAAAATAGATGCAAATTTTCATTTCTTTATTGAATAAATTACAAATCGTTGAATTTGGTGAAAGAAATTATATTTATTTGGACAGATCAGAGTTATGTACTTGTTGTTTTTACACAGACTTATCGAGTTTAGGTATTTTGTGGTCTTTAGGTATCACGTGACTTTTTAAGTTGACAAGACGACAATATGGCGGTTGATGCACTGGGATTTGCTCACAATAAATTCAGTCTTGTACAGTTATCCAAGACAATTGAACAGTAATACATATATTTATGTGCTAACTAAGATAAGAGGAATAAAATATTGATTTTTTATTTTTTTGCGAATTTTCCCTTTAAAGTTGCAGATTTTGAGTAATTCAAGGATGATAACTATTGAATGCAAACTAATTTCAGCAAAATTCGAATGACTGGACCTGTATTTTTGTGGATAGTAGATTATCCCAAAATACTGTAACAAAATCAAGATTTTTTTAACCGGAAACCAAAGTGTGATACATTGCAAGGAGCACAAATACCCTAGATTGCAACATTTTAAAGGCATTGGCATAAAAGTACAAAAAAACCACAAAAAACAAAATATGTGTCCAAATCTTTATGGCTGTATAAATACTTTATAAATTAAATGCACAATACACAAGGAAGAGGTTCATAAGGGATATAAATCTGACCTAAATTTCAATCTAAACAGAGTTTGGGGTCTAATGCTATTGTTAAAGTATCCTAAAAAACTAAAATTCCCATTTTTTAATATTTTTTTGTCATTTAGTCATAGGTTGAATTGAAACCACCTTCATGCTTTTGGCATCTCTGCTGTACTTAGGGTTGTTTGCAGAAAAAACTAGCCATTTCCCTATAGGTAATCAAGGAATACAGAGTTCGCCTCGTTATGGCACATTGCTACAGTAACAAAATTTTGCCTGGATGTTGACATCACAGTTGCATGTATAAGCAAGGTTACATGATCCTACCATGTATAGTGACTGAGATCTGAACTTGTCCAAAAACTTGAACATATATCACTCATGCATTAAAAATAAGTCAAAGTGACCTCCTTTTGCCTGGATGCTTATGTACCATCAGGGATGCATGCCTATTCAAGGTTACATTCGCCTACCATGTACAGTGACTGAGATTTGAACTCGTCCAAAAACTTGAATGTAAATCAATCAAGCGGAAAATATAGGCCAACATGACGTCAATTTGCCTTTATGCTGATCTATCATCAGAGATGGATGCATATGCAAGGTTACATGATCTACCATGTATAGTGACTGATATCTGAACTCGTCCGAAAACTTGGATGTAAATCAATCAAGTAGAAAATTTAGGTCAAAGTGACCTATTTTTGCCTGGATGTTGACCTACAATAAGAGTTATATGGATATGCCAGGTTACATGATCCTACCATGTATAGTGAATGAGATCTGAACTCATCCGAAAACTTGAATGTAAATCAATCAAGCATAAAATATAAGTCAAAGTGACTTATTTTGCCTGGATGCTGACCCACCATCAGAGTTGCATGCATATGCAAGGTTACATGATCCTACCATGTATAGTGACTGAGATCTGAACTTGTCCAAAAACTTGAATGTAAATCAATCAAGCGTAAAATATAGGTCAAAGTGACCTTATTTTGCCTGGATGCTGACCTACCATCAGAGATGCATGCATGTGCAAGGTTACATGATCATACCATGTATAGTGACTGAGATCTGAACTCGTCCGAAAACTTAAATGTAAATCAATCAAGCTTAAAATATAGGTCAAAGTGACCTAATCTTGCCTGGATGCTGACCTACCATCAGAGATGGATGCATGTGCAAGGTTACTTGATCCTACCATGTATAGTGAATGAGATCTGAACTCATCCTAAAACTTGAATGTAAATCAATCAAGGGTAAAACATAGGTCAAAGTGACCTAATCTTGCCTGGATGCTGACCTACCATCAGAGATGGATGCATGTGCAAGGTTACTTGATCCTACCATGTATAGTGACTGAGATCTGAACTCATCCTAAAACTTGAATGTAAATCAATCAAGCGTAAAACATAGGTCAAAGTGACCTAATTTTGCCTGGATGCTGACCTACCATCAGAGTTGCATGCATATGCAAGGTTACATGATCATACCATGTATAGTGACTGAGATCTGAACTCGTCCGAAAACTTTAATGTAAATCAATCAAGCATAAAATGTAGGTCAGAGAGACCCAATTTTCTTGGAGGCTGTGAGATAGCACCTGCATACAAAGTTTGATGACCCTATCATGCATAGTTGCAGAGATATATGCCCAAAAGCGGACACGGACGTAGAAGTAGACGCTGACGAGGACCCCTGGGGTACTCCAATATAGTCCCCCTCAACTTCGTTGAGGCAAACTAAAAATTGTTCCTTCATGAATTTCCAGGGTATCATCATGACACAGAACAAAATCTAATAGTTCATGATATCCAATGTGACAAAATATGTCAGGTGAATTCCATTGTTGTATCACAAAAATTAACACTCTTTTTTGGTCATTTACCTGTGGAAGATGAGATTAAATGCTGCAATCTTCAATGGGTAATCTCCCACTGTAAATTTATGGAACAAAATGCCGAGTCAATTTTAGAATTTTAGTTTATTTGGGGATGTAAAAAAACAGCTGACCAAAAAATGTCTTTGTATCAAAATGTCTGCAGGCTGAAATGATGAAGGTGTATAAATGCTAAATATACTAAAGTGAAAACTTGTATCTATATACATGTTGTAAGTTACATACATAGCATACTGAAGTCCTTTGTGTAGATCTGTGTAGTCTATCTCACCACTGTTCTCATTATCAAGTAATTTTGCCAATAGGTGGCAGTGTGTTTCATTGCACGGAATCTCAAGATCAAACATTCCTGGAAAAAATTGAAAATACAACACAACCATTCACTTACATCTTAATTTGGGCAGTTTATTCAAAACAAAAGTGAGTATTTATTATTAAAGCTAAACCTCTTTAAAAAATCATACCTCTTCTTTCTGAAACTGTGCCATTGTTTGCTATGCATTAAAAAAAATTTTTCTTTTCCCGAAAATCTTCATATTGCTAGTACATGTACTTGGTTTTGAACAAAAAACGAACAATCATCAATCATTTTCATTCATATACAACTGAAAGATGGACAGCATATAACTGGTAAGTTCATACATGCCAACCATTGATATTAGTGAAGGTTTTCTCCAATGATCTATGAGAACTATTTTATTCAGAATCTTAACTCAACTAAGTGAAAAAATACTTTTAATGATTGCTTATATTTTGTTTTACATGAAGACCTTTACTATCTACCTGAATCAAAAATATTTTAAAGTACCTGATTTGAATTCATCATAGCTGAGTACACATTCTCCTTCATAATCATATGTTTTAAATAGTTTTTGGATTCTAGCAGCGTTAGTTTTCAACCAGTTGTCCATTTCATAAATAAACAAACGGAATGAAGGTTTATCTTTCCTGATCTTTTCTGTCTCCTTCTCAAGCTTTTCCTTAAATAAAGAATTATAAAAAACATATGAAGTGGAAGCATATTCAGTCTCATGTTCATGTGGCTCTCACATACCTTTTTTATAAAAATAAAATGCTTTTTAGTGTCACTATATTTGAATTTGTGATTTGTGACAGTAAATTATAGTGTCTGACTGCAATTAGTGTGCATTTACTACAATGGGTTTTTTATCCAAAATTTATGCATCTTTGCAAATAAAAGATATGAATTTTTCAGCTGAAATACATTTTTATACCGACTCACTTAATCTGAGCAAAGGGAAACAACTCAACTTTGTAAAAGCTTATAAAAAGTTAGCACTATATTTGATCAACTAAATACACCATCAACTGCAACACACTATGATGTGCAAGTTTTTGGAAAAATGTCTCATATATATTTTTTCCACGAGCTTGAAATAGGAAATCTCGCTGCCAACTATAGTCAGATAAATATATATGCAAACAAAAATTATGTCTAACAACAGCAGTGCCAGCCACTCGAAAATGGATGTTTATGTAAAGCAGATAGCAAGTTACATTATCCAAAATATTTGTGATAAAGAAATCTCTTCATATCGAAATATGAAATAACAGGCATATTTTTGAAAATCATTTCTGTACAATTATCTCCCCTTAATACAATACATTGTACCGTTTTTAAACAAGTGACATATTTTGCAATTTCTTGGTATCAAAGCTATTCACTTAATTTTCGTTTTATTTTCATCATTTTCAATGAATTATTCAAAATCATATTACAACATTTTAATGGTATATATTCCAATTTTATCTGATGTAAAGAACTGGGCACCCACAGTACCTTAAATGAATGTCAAAAGATTAAAGAACTGCAAACAATACATTACATACTGTGAAAGTACTTTTATTCGTGGACACCAATTTTTGTGGTTTTCATAAATATTACTATTTCGTTGGTACTTAAATTCCTGGATTAAAATTCCATACATTAAAACCTTATGCGAAAAATGCATTTCGTTGGGAACTTAATTTTGTTGTTTAAGCGAACCACGAAATCCACGAAAATTGGAACCCCACGAACAATAGTACTTTCACAGTATATTTTAGTTAAATCATTTTCAAATTACTGAGGATTCATAGTTATAAATACTTGGAATTTTAATCATTTTTGAAGAGACAGCTGGATTCAATGAACAATTGAATTCACATTCATAATTGTGATCTCAAAACAAAGTACTGAAATTTAAGTTTCTGGATATTACAATTTTATTGCTACTTCAACCACATAAATGTTATTATAGTAGTAATACATACAAGTTTTTTATCTGCTAAAGATAACTTCTTCTTTTTCTTCTTTCCCTTTTTCTTTTTCTTCCCTTTACCGTCATCTTTTTCCTTAAGGTCTATTGTACCATCAGGGTTTGTCACTGAAATTAATGTTCCTGGATCTACTTCACCCGCATCTTCCTTATCTACACTGGATTTTCCTGCCTTTCTGTAAATTGAGAAACAAGTGAGATAGACTTAGACATTATCTTAGGATTTGTGACTCACGTTTTCTGATATTGAGTGACTAGTTTATTATATAAGGGTTACTTATCTTCTGATATCCCTCACCTTGCTTATGATTGACAACTTGTTTTTTTTTTTCTTTTCTTTTACTCATACAGGTTGGCTTCAGCTGTTGCAAGTTAATGTTTACTCCCTCTTTTTGAGTTTTAAGTTGAGTTTCTACTTTCTATTATGAACTAGTTCTCTTTTGATTGATAATTGCTAAATAAACTGATAGTAATTTGGATGTATAGAAAGATAACTTGACTTCAGATGTCAGTCATCACACTCATATGATCTTAAGGGCTTATCAGTGATGTTGAAAACTTCAGTGCCCTAGTCAAACAATTGGTCTGACTGGGCTCCAGAGTTTGTCTCACCACTTTTGCTCTGTATTTCTTAAAAATCTATGTGAATTTTTAATGCCTATAAAAAAAATCACAAGCAAACAAATACAAGAGGCTCTCAAGAGCCTGTATCGCTCACCTGGACCATGGCTGACATAGATAAAAGGCATTTCCAATAGGAAAAACAAAACATAAAATTTAGCAGAATACTTTTTATTCTAAAATTACAATATTCTTCTTTGGTTTCCATGGCAACCGAAAGATCCACCATCCATTACAACCATAACAGAACACCATTCATTTGGGCAGGGATTCCCCTTATTATCAAGGTAATACATAATGCTGAAATTGAAACATTCCGACCACAATTCAAATAAAAATTCAAATATTTTGGCAGAGGTTCCCTTAAAATCAATAAGGCCAATGTAAAAACTATGTTCCAGATGGTGGCCATCTTGGATGAGGTATGGACCTGCCAGATACATTTTTTGGATGGGACCACCTCAAGACCATTGTGGCTTAGTTTGGTTCTAATTGGACCAGTAATTTCTGAGAAGATCTTTGAATGTATATTCCATAGGATTCAATGTAAAAACTATGTACCTGCTGGCAGCCATCTTGGATGAGGTACAGACCTGCCAGATATATTTTTCAGAAGGGACCATCTAAGGACCCTTGTGACTAAGTTTGGCTATAATTGGACTGGTAGTTTCTGAGAAGAAGATCTTTGAATGTCTTTCCTATAGGGTCCAATGTTAAAACTATGTTCCCCGCTGGCGGCCATCTTGGATTAGGTACAGACTTGCCTGATACCTTTTTGGAAGGGACCATCTAAGGACCATTGTGACTAAGTTTGTTTATAATTGAACTAGTAGTGTCTGAGAAGAAGATCTTTGAATGTAAGTTCCATACGGTCCAATGTTAAAACTATGTTCCCCGCTGGCGGCCATCTTGGATTAGGTACGGACCTGTCGGATACCTTTTTTTAGAAGGGACCATCTAAGGACCATTGTGTCCAAGTTTGGTTATAATATGACTGGTAGTTGCTGAGAAGAAGATCTTTAAATGTCTTTTCCATAGGGTTCAATGTTAAAACTATGTTCCCCGCTGGCGGCCATCTTGGATTAGGTACAGACTTGCTGGATACCTTTTTTGGAAGGGACCATCTAAGGACCATTGTGACTAAGTTTGGTTATAATTGGACTGGTACATGTAGTTTCTGAGAAGAAGATCTTTTAATGTAGTTTCCATAGGGTCCAATGTTAAAACTATGTTCCCCGCTGGCGGCCATCTTGGATTTAGGTACGAACCTGTCGGATACCTTTTTTAGAAGGGACCATCTAAGGACCATTATGTCCAAGTTTGGTTATAATATGACTGGTAGTTGCTGAGAAGAAGATCTTTAAATGTCTTTTCCATAGGGTCCAATGTTAAAACTATGTTCCCTGCTGGTGGCCATCTTGGATTAGGTACGGACCTGTCGGATACCTTTTTCAGAAGGGATCATCTAAGGACCATTGTGTCTTAGTTTGGTTATAATTGGACTGGTAGTTTCTGAGAAGAAGATCTTTGAATGTAAATTCCATAGGGTCCAATGTTAAAACTATGTACCCCGCTGGTGGCCATCTTGGATGAGGTACAGACCTGTCGGATACCTTTTTAAAGGGGACCACCTAGGGACTATTTTGACCAAATCTGGTTCCAATTGGCCCAGTGGTTTCAGAGGAGAAGATCTTTGAATGAAAAGTTTACGCTGGATGGATGGACGACGGACGCCAAGTGATGGCAAAAGCTCACCCTGGCATAGCCAGGTGAGCTAATAAAAACAAAATAGCAGAACGGGGAAAATTTTAAACTGCAGCATTTCAAACTGGCTTTGTTGGAGACTCAGGGCAAAAAGTAATTTCATAAAGTCTTACCAAATTATTCGTTATCATGACACCAATCAATATTCCTACTGTTACAAGTCCAGATACTGATACAAGTCTTATTTAAAAAAATTGTTTTATAGTTTCAAATAAAAGTTTCAGGAACTATGAAGTACTGGTAGCGCTGAGACAAACCTGAAAATTGCTCACACAATACAACTCATCATTTCTAAGCTGATGTTTCAAATTGTACCCATTGATGGAAGACAAAAATCTTTCAATGAAAATTTGATTTATAGGTGAAAATCAAAGTAGATAGTGTATTGACAAAAAGAGAGTTGTCATGTGACGAACTTGAAATACAACTGCACATTTTAAAACTTCAGATTAATATCAAGTCAGTCACACTGCTATGAATCAAGAAATCTTTGAGGAAAATAAGGGTTAGATAAGTTAGATATTAACATTTAGGGATAGGCAAACAGGAAGTAATCATGTGGCAAACCTGAAAATCGCTTACAGTACAACTTATCATTTTCAAGCTTCAGCCTGATTTTCAAATCATTACTACTGACACAAGCTAAGAATTTGGTTTATGGTTAGAAATCAAAGTATATAAAAGCAAACTGGGAAAAATCATGCCACTAACCTGAAAATTGCTCGCACTATACAACCCAAGAAACTCTAGGAAAATTTGTTTTATAGTTAAAAATTAATGTATCACGAAGGGGAACCCTGACATACTTGAAAATGGCCTACACAATTCAACTTATCACTTTCAAGCTTCAGACCAAATTTCCTTTCATGACCATAGGAAAAATGAAAGGACATGGAGTGAATGTACATGTGACAAAAACGCACACCCTACATTGAAAACTCCAGTTTATCAAGGACAGGGGTTAATTATTTTTATTGAATTTATTCCTATCTACATCTTGATGTCGCCATACCCACTTATGCATGCAAAACTAGAGGATGACATGCCCCCATGCAAGGTTGAATCAAATTGGGAATTTTTAGTAATATTCATGATATTTGTGTCTGTAAGACACATATGATGCCCCCGCTAAAATAATTCACCCAATAAATGACTAAGTTCAACAATGTGTATTTTTTTCAAAAATGCATCAAAATCAAAATCCTTCCCACATGCACACCTTCAATATAAGTACAAATGATCTGGAAAATAAAAATTTCCTAGCATCAAAACTGTAGGAGGAGTTGTGCTGACAAACTATGTACCCTCTATCACAAAATCACCAAAAAATGACTAAGTACAACAATGTATATTTTTGACAAAAATTAACCAGCATCAAAATCCTTACCATATGCACATCTTCAATATAGCTAAAAATGATATGCAAAATAAAAACTTCCTAGCATTAAAACTGCAGGAGGAGTTGCGTGCACAAACCATGTACCACCCTCGGACAAACGGAAGATGGATGGACAGGGGTAATACAATATGCCCCCGACTTATCATCGCAGGGCATAAAAATCCTTAACAGAGAAATTGCTGTTGAACAGACAGAGGGACAAAGTGAAAACTATAGGGCATTGTCCTAATAAATATATATAATATACATGTGTGATGGAAGCACATCTTAAATAAGGTATCAGTGTGGTGATACAACTCTCTGTATCATACTAGTTGCATAAGAAGTATATTTTGAATTTCTACCAGTTTAATCATCCTATACTCTTTAGTTTAATTATTTCTCTCTTCTTGGTGCCAACTTTAACCAGTAAATATAGGTTATACTAAACCTGTTGAAAAGCCATAATATAATGTCAAAAATTTTTCGATAGAGTATAGCGGTAATTTTTTAGGACAAATGTCAATACATGTAATCGGACCCACCAATTGCAAGTTGCACCCAATTTGGTTTAGATCATAGGCATGCAGTGTGATGTGTCATCATTATGTTTTGTTTCTTAATTTCTATTTGTACCCGAGTTTTCAAATAAATGTATTTTTGTGTATTTGCTCAATGAGTTTCCCTTTATTGATACAATTGCAGTATTTCTAATAAAGCATTCATACAATCATGCAGAATGAATGAAATTTTGAATTATTGCAGCCAGTTTTTAATTTGATTTACTATATTCATATATATATGTGTGCCTTTAAACATTCATTATGTGTATGTTCTAGTACAACTGTTACTTAACATTTTTACCAAATGTGATATTCGATATGTATTATGTATGTACTGAACAATTATTTCTGTTCATATAGTCCTCACAAGGGCTGCAGAAAAGTGGCTATTGCTAGCAAGATGTTTGGGAAAACCATTAAGTTTGGATTTTGTCCATGTCATACATCTGTTATATGAATATGAGTATATTAAGCAATCCAGCATTGTATAAAAATAAATAAATGTATGTGAAGAAGAAAAATTAACCAACTGACATTATAAAGTTAATTTATTGTTTTATTTGAAAAGGAATAAATCTGATTAAGCATGTTTTATACAATATATTTTGTGATAATTTGTATGATGAATTAAAACAAATCCTTTGACAGCCTTCCCATGTTCAAAAATTGGCACATTATTTTATTTGACTGACATTTTTGTATAGTATTCAATTTCTTTACAATTTGCAAATATTTGAAATAGGCATTTCAAATTATTAAGAGGAAATTCAGAAAAAGCAAATTGATACAAATGTAGGAAAAATATGAAAATCCTTAGGTTTAATAGGCATTTTTCAGATCCAAAATCAGACAGTACTGTCAATCAAGAGGGGGAGCCTGAGGGGGTCTCATCCCGAAATCCTGACTTTATTTTTTCTAAATCCTGAACTACAAAAAAAAAATTAAAGAATGATGAAATCCCGATTCCCAGTGAATTTATTTCCCGAAATCCTGGGCTTAAATCATAAAAATCTTGAAATCCAGAGCTTAAAAATATCTAATCCCCACATCCAAAAAGGGCCGGCTCCCCCTCAATCAACTATTTGAACGAACACCATCTGTGTGGTTTACTGACAATCAATTAACAACAATGTGTAAAGTTTGTTCTCTTGCTCAAGGTAGTCTTTCAGCACCTTGGCTTGGGATGTAAAAGTACATCTCTTTAAAATGAAACTTTTGCTGCCCACTTGACAGTTGCAATAAAAAGTTATTTAAAAAAATAAATTCTGTCCCATTACTACGCAATGCAATTTATTGTTGAAATAGATACAATTCATTTTGCCATCCCAAAAGAAATGATAATGTGACGTCACTGATTGGATCCACGAACGAACCTACAGGGAGGGGTATGGATTCATTGAAATGATAGTCAGATCATAAAACTAGAGAGCATATTTTATTTGGACTTTTACTGATGATTCTGTGTAGCATATTATTTTCTGTACTCTGACTTTTGCTAAACTGTAGCAACTAGATCTATTAAAGTTCAAATAACAACATGTTGCACAGTCTATGTCATGAAACCATAGGCAATATCATTAATAGTGTAACAACTTATGAATAGGATATGTATGTACTTTTTCTTTCCAGCTTTCTTTTTCTTCAGAGGCATTTTTTTTTACAAATTGTTTACAGTTTCCAAGCACTTTGCCCCAATGTCAAGGCCGGAATATACCAGTGAGCACAAATACGGAGAAGGAGACGAATGATTTTTACTTTTTTTATATTATTGGAAAGGTAAGGAAATACTGTCTTTAAATTGATTCCGTCTTTTTCCTATCATCTTTTTAGCTTCAAATATTAATATGCAGTTTTTTTTTAATGATAATAATCATATGAAAAAAAAGATATCGGAATTTTAAGTCCGACAACGATTTGAAATTTAAGAACTAACCTCAATTTGACCACATTAATTTCAAAGTGAAAGTGAAACTTGACAAGACACGATCTTGATAAAAGTGTTGGTTATTTACTAACTGCTAAATCTTATGTCCATGATACATTTCTTTATTTTTTTGTATGATCTTTTGAAAATGTCTCGTGCATGGAATAAGACTGTGTTCATATTTTTCATGTCTTCATCTTCATTGAATCAGGTGCAACATCTTAAGACATTTGTGCACGATCACATGTAACTTTTTTAAATACATTTTGTCCTGACCATTAATTCATACATCTTATTTTAATTGTTATACCTCCAATTAATGAGTTTTAGAGGACATGAAAGAATCACCTGCCTGTTCCTCAGGCTCTATCTGTATATACTTAATTACACTACAGTAAGTTGTGATGATAGACAATATATAGTTAGTGTCTTTCAATATCAACTGTATTTGTACAAGGCTTAGAAACTGATTGACGTGCGAGCCTTTGGCGAGCATTTCAATCTGTTTCGTGCCGAGTACAAATACATTTGATATCTAAAGACACAAATTATATATTGTTTTTACAGCGATGGAAACGTTCAACATTCCCTACCACACGCACACGATGAACGCACACGGTTCACACGTTGAGCGAACACGATTCACACAATGAATGATACAGAAAGTTCTCAATCGTGTATCGTGTACCGTGTAAGGTGCACCGTGTCGGTTAAAAAATCTTATATATTTTCATGAAACGAAATCGAAAGGAAAAATATCTGCATGCAATAAAAGTCGAGATATTCTAGATTTCACAGCATAAGTAAAATGGTAATTTACAATACGATACACAAAGATAAAACCAATGTTAATTTTGACAAAAGAAAAGTTTTCCATATGAAATAGCGTGTTACAAACTTTCTCCCGGGAACTGTCTCCACTTTTGCCGTAACAATACCAGAGTAGGGTCGACAAAAGCTTAAAATGTTGTAATTTTGTCAGAAAAATAAATAAATTAAACAATGTTTAATAAAAAAATCATTTACGTTAAATTAAAAAGTCCGGATATATAGTTACCGTAGTAATGAACCTAAGAAAATTACTTTTAAATTAGATTTATACATACTAAAATTTTCTGATAATTTCAACATAATATACAAGAAAGGGCACATTTTCTCTATAATTCTATTTTATACCAGTGTCCACAATACTAAAACTAGATATAGTTTTACCATTGATATAAAAGACAGGGCACTTTTTCTCTATTTTATATTATTCCGGTATCCGCAATACTATAACATGATAGAATTTAACCATAAATATAAAAGATAGGGCACCTTTTCTCTATTTTATATTATACCGGTATCCGCAATACTAAAACTTGATAGAATTTAACCATAAATATAAAAGAAAGGGCACTTTTTCTC
>MJUU01003348.1:108243-137048 GCA_002080025.1 Modiolus philippinarum | reverse complement strand
AATTTAACCATAAATATAAAAGAAAGGGCACTTTTTCTCCATTTCATATTATACCGGTGTTCACAATACTATATAAAAGATAAGGCACTTTTTCTCTATTTGATAATATACCGGTGTCCGCAATACTATAACTTGATAGAATTTAACCATCAATATAAAAGATAGGGCACTTTTATCTCTATTTTATATTATAGCGGTGTTCGTAATACTATATAAAAGATACGGCACTTTTTCTCTATTTTATATAATACCTGTGTCCACAATACTATAACTTGATAGAATTTAACCATAAATATAAAAGATAGGGCACTTTTTCTCTATTTCATATTATACCGGTGTTCGCTATACTATAACTTGATAGAATTGAACCATCAATATAAAAGATAGGGCACTTTTCCTCTATTTTATATTATACCGGTGTCCGCAATACTAAAACTTGATAGAATTGAACCATCAATATAAAAGATACGGCACTTTTTCTCTAGTTTATATAATACCGGTGTCCGCAATACTATAACTTGATAGAATTTAATCATAAATAAAAAAGATAGGACACTTTTTCTCTATTTTAAATTGTGGTTCTATTTTATATTATACTGGTGTCTGCAATACTAAAACGTCATATAATTTAACCATAAATATAAAGAAAGGGGCAGTTTTTCTCTATTTTATATTATACCGGTGTCTGCAATACTTAATCTGCCTATGGTTTAACCATAGATATAATAAGTTAATCTGATTAGACCTTTATTGTTTTACTATATTGAACAGGTTGATATAGCATTGAATGAAGTTGATTAAATAAAGGTTTGCGTTCCTAAACAATAAATGTTTTTGTGACAAAAAATCGCCAGACATGATACTTAAACTGATAATATTTTATTTTCTTCTTGTAAAATCGGGGTTGTAAAAAAAGTTATATTTCGAGTTGAAAAAAAAACAACAACGGTGTTTTGCAAAAAACTGGTAAACCTATCTATAAAATGCGGAATTTAAATGAAACGAGTAAACGCACGCTACACGTTACACGATACACGATGAGCGCACACGATTTACACGATGAACGCAAACGATCTACACGATGAACGCACACGATTCACACGATGAGCGCTATTTTGGGAATGTTGCACGTTTCCATCGCTGTATCCTGCAATACATAAAACAACTTCATTTTATGGAAAATATAATAAAAAAATGAATATTTTTGGGGTTTTCTGTCTGTCCATAAATACCGGAAGTCGGCGTGGCTTAAATCGATATCCTGTATAGTGTACAAGATACAGCTGTGCAGGATACAGCAAGGGAATATACGTAGGGTTTTATCTGTATAGTAAAAGCTACCATTGCAGGATAAAAAAACATATCCTGATATCTGGATGCGATACGATACTATCACAATATGATTGCTTTTATTATCATGCAGAAATTCAGCAGATAGCAAAGCGTGACTTCTATACTACACAGTTCACAGTACAATTGTATTAATATTTTAGCCTTGTTTCATAATTATTGTAATTGAATATCAGTAATAATATCAATTTATAAGCTGCAGCAGCATTCACAATGACAATTTGGTTAAATTTTTCTACCTCCGCCATGTTTGCAATTAGACATGGATCAGATACCATGGATACATTTGTATATTGCCGTTATATAAAACTAGGCCATTTTCAGATCTCAGTTCTGGACCAAGGATAAGGTATTGAAATTGATATAATCCATTCATCGAATGAATTGTTACACATCTACTGTACAATCCCTGGACCAGTCAACATTCCCAATTTTTGCGATCCGTCACGAGTCATCGATCCGTAAATATCAGTCAAAAGTCAAGTCAGATCATTCAAGATTCAAAAGGCCATTCATTAGTTGTCATTTATCTGTAAGGATTCACTGTTCCTAAGTAAGAGCTTGTTTGTACACATCATCCAGTACCGTTCACCATTCAGCCAATCAAACTGCGTTAGTCATCCGTCACATGTCATTTTTTACTTCAATTCATGTTAATTAAAATATCAGAATACTTAGTCTAGTGCTTCTGTAATTATAATACATTGGCGTGCCAATATCAAGAGAAAATTAAAAAAATCTTGAATAAAGAATTATTTTTTCTATATTATACTTTAAATTTTTATTTGAAACAATGTGTTAAAATCTGTGAAAAATCTTACAAACTTAAATTTGCAACTTCCATATCTATTCAGGGTTCAATTAGCTGGGGTATACTTGGCTGCCATTCGGCGACAGCTCTTGTTTAGTTATAGTCAAACATCAAAGAATCGGCAAACAGGAAGTGCATGCACAACAGACCTGTAAATGGTTTGCACAATACAACTCATTCCAGGACAAATTTGAAATCATTCCCATTTATAGAAGCCAAATAAATTGTGACGACAATTCTCAATCATAAATAGTTATAGTAAAACTTCAACATATCAGCAAACAGGAAGTGGTAATACAACAGACCTCAAAATAGCTTACACGTTACAACTCGTTATTATAACGTTTTGACCAAATTTGAAATAATTCCCACCCATACAATTCAAGTAAACTGCGATGAACTTCTTATCCATAGTGTGTTATAGTAAAAGTTCAACATATCGACAAACAGGAAGAAGCACCACGGCAGACCCAAAAATAGCTTACACGTTACAACACATCATAATCAAGCTTCTGACCAAATATGGAATCATTCCAACATATACAAGCTAAGAAAACTGTGACCAAAATTTCTCATCCATAGTGTGTTATAGTAAAACTTCAACATATCTGCAAACAGGAAATAGCAACACGACAGACACGAAAAAAGCTTACATGTTACAACTCATCATAATTAAACTTCTGAACGAATATGAAATCATTCCAACATATACAAGCTTAGAAAACTGTAACCAAAAATGTGTGACGAACAGACAGACAGATGGACGGACAGACACCACCTTCACTTTATACCTGCCACTTTTTTAAAGCGGGGGTACATGTATAAAAAGGATTCGGCCCTGTTTGGCTCCTTATAGCATGGAAAGATCAGGGCTACATTAAGTTGGAATATTATTTAAAGCCTATGTCCAGAGGAATTTAAAGAAATGAACCCGACTAACATCTAATAAAAAGTTTTTGAGAAAATCCAATTTTGCTCCTGTATTGCCCAGAATAGGTAAGAGTTACACAAAATCTGTTGACACACCACGAAGAGCAAGAGGCATCCAAAGATAAAAGAATCGCATCAAAATACCTATGATAAAAAAATTAGGTAATTTGCAAAATTCCAATTTTAGCCTTGTTTGACCCCTTTTTGCTGTTTAACTCTAAGAGGTCAACATATCTAAGTCTTTCTTTCAGAAGAATCTAAAGAAACAAAACCCATTAAAATCCCCCCAAAATAAGAATGAAAACGTATTTTAAAAACTTGCAGTTACAGCCGTTTTGAGTTCTTAAAGCTTTGAAACAGTAAGAGCTACATCAAACCAATTGACATACTGTTAAAACCTTAAAAAAACCAAGGAAAGAAATCCCTCTAAAATCTGATGAAAAAAAAAGAATCCCAGACTTTGTTTGGGGTACTTATTGTTCATATTTTGCAAAATTCAATATTGGCCCTTTGACCCCTTATAGCTTTGAAACTATAAGAGCTTACAAAAAAATCCAAAAAAAAAAATCCCATAAAAGTAAAAAATCAGGCAAATATGTAAGATAATCTTCAGATTGGCAGTTTTGGCCACATTCGGCCAGTCACATCTTGGAAAGGAAATAAGGTATCAAAATACATGTACTAATTGAAATGTATTAATTAACATATTGTTGGGATGTATATAAATATTACTTCATATACTTTTAGGAAATAGAGGTGTGTTGAAGTAACTTTTGTGGCTCTGCCACAGTTACCTATTGGTAAATTTGCTATTTCATTAAAAAAATAAATTCATAAAGGTGAAAATAGCTTAGAGACATGAGTGAAAATTCAGTCTATGAGTCTTCTTTACAACACTGGCACATATTCTTCCCCATTGTTAATAGATTGACCATGATTCAGTCATGCTTTGTAAAACACAGGGGGACTTCAAATAATGCTGAAGTTATCTTTGTAATCCTGATTAAGGTGTCTCAGTGGTATTACTCTGCCATTTTTAATTAATACTTGTTCATTTGGGTTCATTCGCTAAGAAATTTAGCAAAGTAGTCATCTAAAATGTAAAGAAAATTCCAAAGTATTTAAATTTTTTATTCCTTATAACTTTTACAAAATTCTCATTACAAAAAGGTGAACTTCAACATATGTGCTTTAAATCTGTTGTGGGATTTACAGAACACACAAATGATACAAGGGAGATAATTTGATTAAATAGTTTCATTTAGATATCACTACAGAAATTTACATTTTGCAATTTATCACTCTTATTTCAACGATGACCCCTGATTTTTTTATATGTAAACTATATAATGATCTCAAAACACATGCAAAGTATGAGCAAAATCTATAATAGATTTTTAAAGATATCCTCTTATATGAAAATTTTTTATATAATTTCTATGTAAAATCCTTAAATTTTCAATTTCAGTTTTTGTGCTTAAATGCACGGTGACCTCCAAATTTTATTTTATATTTTTAACAATAATACAATTATGTTTCTAGACAGAAAATTTCACAAAACAATGATACCCCGCAGAAACCTTAAATCTTCCAGTGCAAATAAGTTGACTGAGATGATAGAATCCCTTTTAGAATTGGGATTTTAAATAATGCTTACAGTGTTATTGTCACTAATGAACAACATATGATGTTAACATGATTTACATTACCCGTATAAATTAATATAAGAAAGATAACAGGAAACACCTACAATGGCCGTAAACCACAATCACATGCCACAATCCACCAGGGAACCGCACGAGAAAAACAATAAAATGACAAAAGACAAACATGGACAACAATAGGAACTCGGGATAGCCGGACTTGGTACCGGCACTAGCAAGAGCTAGCGGTAGGGTTAAACCGGTTTATGGGTACCCAAACCTCCCCTTTCTCTATCCCATTTCCTATCTGTCTGCAGATTTTTTTTAGATTTATTTCATTTAATTGTTAAACAATGATTAATTTGTGATAACCAAGTGTCCCCCATAGTACAATCATGAAAACAAGAAAAAATATTCACTTTCATACTGGAGAAAAAGAAAAATGTAAAACAAAATATAATTTGCCTCTGCTTTTATCATTTATAGATATATCTGATACAGCCCATGAATATAAAGTAAAGTGAAGTGAGAAAAATGAGCTGTATTCTGCTGAGAAACATCTGTAGACTGAGGGTTGATAGAAATGTGAAACTCAACAATTTTTGGGTAAATATTCCTTTTCATTGACTTTATGTTATTCATTCTGCACCTATCTAACATGTAGATGTGTAAATGATCATTCTTGTTCCATGTATATGTAAAAGAAAGGAAATGGGGTAAATGTCAAGGAGACAACATCCCACATCCAGGCCAAAACTACCCAAAACAAAGCATGTAGGGGTCACGGTACGGTCTTCAACACAGTGAGGAACCTCACACCATATAGCAAGCCCTAAATGGCCCCAAAAAGGTTAAAAAGTGAATAAATCAATGGAAACAAACCACATCCAATAACCCAAATATCAAGAAACTAAAATTTTATAAAAAGACAAGGACAAGCCAATGACCAACATATTCCTGACTTGGGACAGGCGCAAAAATTGTGGTGGGGTTAAACTCGTTTTCTTAGATCCAAACCGTCCCCCTATGTGTGGTAATTGCTAAAAATAAATACACAAAAAGACTCACAGTAAAAATCAAACTAGGAAAAAGTCTTATCAAGACGAGTACCCTTACAATGAAGTAAATAAAACATGAAGACAATACACACAGGTACTGTGTATATTATGTATATTTCATAATCTTTTTCTTGCACAAAGTGTTGGGGTATCATGTGGTACCCTCAGCCATGTGCCCTTGAACTGCCTGTCACCTGAAGGTTTCTGATAGATAACTTGTGAAGAATTTTCTGACAATATTAAATCTTTGTATTTAGATTTATTAGAAATCTCAAACCATGTCCAACTTTAGGTAGAAAGGTCCAAGGGGTTCTGGAGTTAGCTCCCTTGCAACTTTGAAATTTTGGGATTTCCCACCAGTAAACTTGGAATGCCAGTTTTTTACCACAAAACTGACCATGTTGGATTATGGGTTCATAGATCCAAATTGTTCTGGAGTTATGCCTTTAAATACTTTGAAATAAGCAAAGAAGGGATATAGAGTAAATGTACATGAGACAAAGTCTCTACAAATACATGGTAAAACAAAGCCTTCAACATTTGAACAATGCTCAAACCTCATAGTAAGTTCAAAACGGCTCCAAGCATAGGTTTGAGCTGAATAAATTGTAAATTGTCAAGCAACGTTAAATCTATGCTAATCATCATCCATGAATGTGAGGTTGTCAACAAACATAAACTGGCAAAGTGCTCTTAGAATTGCTGTCATCCATTTCCTGACAAAAGGACTACCAGACAATCACAATACTTAAACAACCACAGGTCACTCATGGAGTCAAAAGAGAGAAAACATGTCATAATAAAATCATGAGATGTGGGTAGAATAAACAGGTGGTCATGAATAACAATTTGATATTACAAAAAAAAAATGTCAAAATTTTCAGATATGATAGTGCATCCATATGTTAAATTCTCTGAAGCACAAATACACTGTAACTGAAATGTATATACAGCATACATCTTTCGCACAGAGAATATTTATGGACTCCACAATGCAGGAGAGACAAATTCCAGTCTAAAATAAGCAATGAAGGGTATGGAGTAAATGCACAGGAGACAAAGTCTCTACAAATACATGGTAGAACCAAGCTATAGAACAACGCTTTTATTGTTGTTCTTCTGAGTTTGCAAAGTTGGTGGTTTTGAACCAATAACTATAAAACGAAATTGCATAGAGTTCAGAAGGTTGCTGACTACAAAGCTCTGGCCAAGTCTAATTTTGGTGTAAATGGTTTTGGTGTCATGTCCTTTCAAATTTGAAATTTTCCAGATTTTGAGTTTTCCTAAGGAAATTTTGTAATGTCTTCAAACCTGGTTTACCACTAAATTTTGGCCAAGTTTTTTTTCAGGTTTAGAGTGGAAAGTGGTTCTTGAGGTATGCCAAAAATATGAACAAATCAGTAACGACTGAGTATACAAGAAAATACAGAAGCTACTTTCACTCAAATTGTGACTTCTACAAGAAAGAGTCCCTAAAAATGCAGTTTCAAAAAGCACACACTATTTGTTTTGAACACCAAAGATTCAATGTGTTAAAACTTAATTTTCAAATATGCACATAATGGTCCAAAAATGTTAAAACTTGAATCATAATTATTATTTTTGCCCTTATTTCACATAACCTTTGTATTGGCATTTAGCTGCCAGTGGCATCATATTTATACTCTTCCAACTAACAGAGGAGTTTTCCTTTTTCAAGTCTGTTGTTACATGTTGAAAGCCAATTTAAGAATGTAGTAAGGTGAAATTAAAGAAATCTATGATTTTAATTGATACCATAAATGGAAAGAGCACTGATAATTGAATAATATTGATAGGTTATGGACCTTGTTTTCATGATATTTCACAATTTAGAAATTACGGGAAAATGCTCTCTTGGACTTTTATTTTAATATAACATGGACATGTTCCAGACCATACACATATTTGGACAGTACGCGTACGGTCCGGACAATATGCGTATACTCATATGGTTGGACCATATGTGTATGATCGAGCCAGACCATTTCGTTATGCTGACCGTATGGGTATCTAGAGAATTTCCTTTAATTTGGAAAACATTTTAATGAAATATATTTCACATATGTTCAATAAGAAAATAATGAAAATCGGTTATCAGGATAATGATGATATGATGAAAAAGTACCGTGAAAATAATTAGGGAAAGTTCCAAATTTCAGTATTTACCTCCTTGCACATTCTGACATGACCTCTATGAGTGACATTACTGAGCCCATGAAACCATTTATTTTTAACTTTACATGTTTTGTTTTGATATGTTCCCTAAGAATTTTCATTGTTTACTAGAAAAAGAAAAACTGATAATTTTAGCAATTTCTACATATTTGATTTTGATGTTTTTTATGTTATATTTTCTCATATTTATGATCTCTACATGAGACGTCAGAAGTACGTCTGTCTGTGACCTGCGTTTGTTGAACTAAAATGTGGTTAGAAATGAAAAATTCTTCAAAAGCCATTACTTCATCACGTGTCAGTTTGTATTCAGTAAATAATCCAAATATGACATGAATTTGTCTTTCCAAGACATTTTTACAAGTATAGAACTAAACGGTATAAATGTTCAGAATGAACTGAAATCATACATAAAACATATAACAGGTGTTTGCACCTCTGTATTTGTTTAATTAGATGATTTATTATCTCAGTAATATTTGCATTATATGATCCCGACTGTACGCATACAGTCCGACCATACATGTATGGTCCTACTGTATACGTATTTTGAAAAAATATGCATATAGTCCGGACCGTACACGTTCGGTCCAAATACGCGTAGAGTCTGGAACAGACACATTATCAATTTCTTTCACATGGAAGGAAAATCTGCAATCTAATGAAATCTTGCTTACTGACCTTAAATGAGCTACATAAGCCCTTGATGACTAGAAAATTGGGTGTAATGGGGCAAAATATATTACATTGGAATAATGGATAAAACCTGATAAATCTGAATGACTTTTGCAAATTTCAAAAACCTCACCTTATTTTACATCCTTAAGAATTATTTGGAGACTAGGGTCAAGTTAAATTTTGTACAGTTAAGGATGCACTAGTAGTAGAAATAGCATTTGTAAAGGAACAAATTCCACTAAAATTATTATAGTAATAGGTTATGGACTTTGTTTTACGGCATTGGTAAATGAAAAATTTACACTAAAATTATTATAGTAATAGGTGATTGACTTTGTTTTGTAGTTATTCACTTGTAAAAATAGCAGGAAAAGGATCTAGCTAAAAAATATATATATACTGTAATTGACCTTTTTTGCGGGTACTTATTTTCGCGGATTTCCGTTTGCATACAAGTTCGCGGGTATTTAATTTTGCGGTATCGCCATTACACTTAAGTTTTATATTACTTAATTACGCATATCTATACTAATTCGCTGGTATTTATTTTTGCGGAAAAGTGTTGACCGCGAAAATCGTTAAAATAAATACACCACGAAAAATAAGTACAATTACAGTATATAGGGATCTCCCTGTCCGTCTGTCTGTCTATCTGTATGTCCATGTACCTTGTTAGTGCATGTCCTCCTATGTTTCACAGTTGCAGTATAACACCTGAAGATGAGCATGAAGAAATATATTTGCTGCTCAAAATTTTTAAGGAGGGCTAATTCAACTTTAAATATTTTCTTGAAAAAAACTAGGAAGAACCTTGTTTGATTTTGTTGAATTATATACTAGCAGAAGATGGTTTGAAGGGGAGATAATTCAACTTTGATTTAGAATGTCCTGAACAGCTGCTTGGATTTTGATGAAATCGTACACAATTGTAGTATACCACCTAAAGATGTGTATCAAGTTATATAGTTTATAAGGGGAGACAATTCAACTTTGAATATTTTCCGATAAAAATGGGGGGGGGGTATTTTGTCAGGGCATATCTCCCTAAACAGGTGCTTGGATTTTGATGAAGTGTCACAAAGTTGAAGTATACCACCTGGAGACATGGTTGCTTGAAAAGGGAGATAATTCTATTTTGTATATTTTGCAGAAAAGAGGGAGGCTTGAATGGTTTCAACATTAATACTTGTATTGTGTCCACTCACACATGAATTTGCACTTATCATATTAATTCAGGGTTGAATTAGCGAAGGGGGTATAACTGGCTGCCATTCAGTGAAAGCTCTAGCTCAACATTGAGACATCTTGGGTTACTTTAAAATGGAAAGAAAATCTACCTTTCAGTTTTTGTTGTCAACCTTGTATGAGCTATTGAAGCTTCAAACTACAATTTAAAGGATACAGTATGAGAAACCCAAAAATTATAACACATTTTTAAAAAACCCTCCTAACTACATCGATCTTCAATATTTTTAATTCAACATTTGTCTTATCAAGTACAATTAAAAACAGTACTTTGGTTGTGGTCTTATTTCACATGCTTTCTGTATTTAATTCAAAAGAAAATTGCACTCTTTGTTATTTCAGAAATATGTTGAACACAGAATGTCAAGTTGGCAGACTGTACTACAAAGACATATGAATACAAAGACTTCTAAAAAGAATCCATTCATCCCTCAGCATAATAAAGACAAAGTACCAAAGGATTATGTACTGATATATAACAATTTTAATGGTAATGCTATCCGAATAGCAGTTGTTATATTACAGTCTACCATTGTTTTGTTTGGATGTACAATGCAGTATTTTATGCCAGATGGCCTAAAACTTATGGAGGAAATGCCCAGCATGTTCTTCAAGATAAATATAATGTTACTATTTATAGCTTATGCATCTTTTGCTACTCTTGTTTATAGAAGGACTATGTTAAGAATTTACAAGGATTTGAATGCTAATAAGTATGTTGGCATTGTGCCAAAATGGAGTTTGTCCATGAAAAAGATTGACTTCACTGTGGAAAATATTGCAAAAAATACAAGTAAATCAACTATATCAAGATTGTTTCGTGGAGATGTTAAGATAAACGGAAAATCATTTATTTTTTCACTGGATCATTTTGTACAGCCAAAGTTTTATAATGAGATCTTAAGATATGTCATAGAGGATAAGAAAGGAAAATAAAATTATTAATACATGTATATCAACCATATTATTTAAAATGTTATTAGGTTCTTGTATTTTATATGAAATTTGGTAGGATCAATAGAGCTAAAATGAATTTTTGCAATACACAGTATACAAATTAAGTTGGATATTCATGGAAATAATTGCAGAGAGAATAAAGTTTTCAATGGATATTCAAGCATATTTGTTTTTTTACACTCCTGCTTTAAGAAAGTCGGAGTGTATATGATTGTCATCTGTCACACTTTGGTTTCTGGATAACTTTTAATTTTTTCAACAATGTCACTATTTGTAAATTACAGATCAAGTTCAATTTTCACTGTGATCAGTTTTATATTTCCTAATTATTTCCCTTGAATAACCTAAAGTCTGCAAATTTAATGGTTTCCTGGCTTTTGCTTTAACTAAAAATTGCTGTCCTCTACTGTCAGTGGCCGGTGTAATCTTTTCATTCAAAGATCCTCTCCTCTGAAACTACTAGGCCAATTCAAGCAAAACTTGGCCACAATAGTCTTTGGGTGTTCCCCTGCGGAAATGTGTTTTTCAGGTCTGTGCTTTATCCAAGATGGCCATGGGGAACATTATTGAACTGCCACTTTAACCCATTGGAATCAAACTTGGCCACAATAATTTTTAGGTGTTTCCCCCCAAAAAGTTGTTTTTCAGGTCCATGCTGTATCCAAGTTGGTCATGGGGAACATAGATTCAATAAAAAACATTTAAAGATCTTCTTCTCTTAAATTGCTCGACCAGTTGGAACAAATCTTTACTACAATAGTCCTATGGTGGTGGTGGTCCCCTACAACTCGGGTGTTTTTCAGGTCAGCACTATATCTAAGATGACGGCCATCAGGGAACATTGTTAATCAATGGCCCATGTGGGGAAAACACATTCAAAGATCTTTTCCTCTGAAACTCGCTGCGAAGCCAATTGAACTAAACTTTGATGCAATAGCTTTAATAGGTGTCCCTTTTTAGGTCCATGCTATATCCAAGCCAGGAACATAGTTTAAATTTGGACTCTGTAGGAAAAACATTCTAAGATTTTTTACTCTACTCTACTCTTCTTCTGCTAGGCCAATTGGAACCAAACTTTGTCACAATAGTTCCTGGTCGTGGATGGTCCCATGTAAAAATGATATTTTACAGTTCTGCGCTAGATCCAGGATGGCTACCAGCAGGGAACATAATTTAACATTGGACCCTAATTTAGTTTAAACATATTTATTTTGCTCAAAGAACAGACAAATGGGATCAGACACTAGGAAATCTTACGTATGAAGTCTTCTCTGTAATACAATAATTAACATATAACATAAGAGCATGTACTTTGATATATACAATAATTAGTGATAACAATATTATAAATTACAAAAATATTGAGAACGAAAGAAAATATATCAAATGATATGTGTATGTGTGTTTCATTTGCCAACAAAAAAACTCATGTGTGGACTTTTTGATAAATTAATAGACATGCTTGAAAATAACTTCACATTGGACCCTAAGGGAAAACATATCAAAGATCTCCTTTGAAACGGCTTAGCCATTTGGAACGAAACTTGGTCAAAATAGTCTTTAGGGGTTCCTGTACAAAAAAGTTGATTTTCAGGTCCACAATATATCTGACATGGCTGCCAGCTGGGAACATAGTTTAAGATTGGATCCTATTGGAAAACACATTCAAAGATCTTCTCCTCTGAAACTGCTGTGCCAATTGGAAACTTGTCCACAATAGTCATTGGGTGGTCCCCTATATAAAAAGAGTTTTAGGATTCTCTGTTGATCCAAGATGGTATCAAGCGGGGAATATAGTTTAACATAATATTACAACATACGGAAAAACAGATTCAAATAACTCTTTCTGAAAAATCTGAGGCAGTAAGAACTAACTTAATCAGAATAGTCCGATAGTGATCCTCAGCAAAAAAGATGTTTTTCAGTTCTGTGCTGTATCAAAGATGGCCACCAGTGGAGAACATTGTTTAACATTAGGCCCTTAGGTAAACTCATTCAAAGATCTCTGAAACTGCTTTGTCAGTAGGAAACAAACTAGATCACAGTAGACCTTCGGTGGTCCCCTGAAAAAAGGTGTTTTTCAGTTTCACACTATATCAAAGATGGCTGCAAGCAGGGAATATAATTTAACATTTGATCCTCTTGGAAAACATGTTTAAAGATTTTCTCTGAAACTGCTTTGCCATTTAGAACCAAACTTGGCCAACATAGTCTTTAGTTGGTCCCCTGCAAAAAAGATGTTTTCAGGTCTGTGCTATATCCAAGATGGTTGCCAGCAGGGATCATAATTTACCATTTGACCATCTGGGAAAACATATTTAAAGATCTTCTCCTCTGAAACTGCTGGGCCAGTTAGAACCAAACTTAGCAAAAAATTCTTTAGGAAGTTTCTTGCACATGCCTCAAAGTAGGAAATAATTGGAGGTCACCAGTTAGGCCACCCCTCTTAAATTTAAGTGGCCAAATTTTCACCAATTAAGTATTTTTTCCCAAAATTCAGTAGCCATTTGGCCACTAACAAATGAGTTTGGGTGGTCAATTTTAAATCTGAGTAGGTTTTGGCCACCATGTAGTATTATAAATTGTGAGCTGCTGTAAAAAGGGTGTTTTTCAGGTCCATGTTATATCAAAGATGCCTGCAAGCGGGGAACATAGTTAAACATTGGACCCTATATGAAAAAAACATTCAAAAATCTCCACTGAAACTGCTGATCAATAGGCACCAAACTTGACCACAATAGTATATAGATGAGCACAAGAGAAGGGGAAGTCGGAAAAGACAGGTAATCCCCTCGCTCGGTTATTGAATGTTTGTCTAGTATTATAAGCACTCCACAAAGTGACTTGTTACTTACAAAGTGATTTGTTACTTAACTCTGAGCCAGTCGTGCAGGAAATGTAGTGACCCTACTTTAATCAGGAACCTATAGCATATTCATCTACTGATGAAAGATTAATCTTCTACAAGTTGTAGTATCTAAGATCAAGACTGTTACACAAACCTTAACCTAATCTTGAGCTTTGTATCTTTACAAGAAGAATCTACATACAAAATATTAATCCTCTAATATCTCAGATCTGGACTTACAAAAACTTTAACCTAAGTCACTCATGCATGAAATTTAGGTCAAAGTGACCTAATCTTATCTGGCGCCTCGTTACTTTACAAGACGCATCTACATACAAAATATTATTGCTCTACGAGTTGTAGTTTTCCAGACCTGGACTCTTACAAAAACTTTAACTTAAGTTACTCATGTATGAAATTTAGGTCAAAGTAACTTATTTTTTATCTGGAGCTTCATAACTTTACAAGACGCATCTACATACAAAATATTATTCCTCTAGGAGTTGTAGTAGCCCAGATCTGGACTCTTACAAAACCTTTAACCCGAGTCACTTAAGCATGAAATGTAGGTTAAATCCACCTATACTATGTATTAACCTCAATTACTTTTCAAGATGCATCCATGGACAAAACCTTGTCCATCTATGACTTGTTATTCAACAGATATATGGTCTTAAGTTTGAATGGACGGACTAATGGACGAAAAGGCCAAAACGCTATATCCCCTCCCCAACTTTGTTGAGCGAGGGGATAATAAGGTGTTTTGCATGTTTTGACTTTTTCATAGATTGCTCTCAACATGGAACATAAATTAACATTGGACACTATCAAAGATTTTCTCCTCTGAAACTACGTAAGACAATTGGAACCAAACTTGGCCACAGTAGTCTTTAGATGGTCACATGCATATTTTGTTTGCATTCACACTTTAGTAAAGATGGCTGCCAGCAGGGAACATGCATGTAGTTTAACATTGGACACCATTGAAACACTTTCAAATGTCTTCACCCCTTAAACCACTTAGCAAATGGGACCACAGTTTAACTTGGCCCCTTTGTTGTATACTGTATATGTAAGTGAAGGTCCCGGTGAGCGATACAGGCTCTTGGGAGCCTCTTGTTCTGTCATGAGATCTATAGATTTTTCATACGACTGCAAAATGTTTGTATTATGGTATAGCCTTACTTTTGAAGTTATCACCAGTAAACTCTGTCTACTCTTGGACAAACTAAAAAATTGTAGTTGTCAGTTATTATCATCTTCAGATGTACATGCGTTCAATGTAACTGCTATTCTGCAATACTGGTGAAGCTTGTTTAGGGTGGGTCCAAATATCCCATATCCCAGTAAGTCTTGGCTGAAATATCCCTTTGAGAATTGAAGATATCCCAATAATTATTGAAATATTCCATATCCCATGGTCAAAATATCCCATATCCCATGGTCAAAATATCCCATATTCCTTTCATGTTTGTAGCAAATATCGTAAATATCCCATAACCCAATATACCCGAAACAAGCCTCACTGGTAGAGTATATGCTGAGTATATTAGAGTAATGGTCAATATGTAAAATACAGGCTTTTTCATGGCATAAACTACATTCTGTAAACTTTGTTCTTGTCCATAGTCTAAAACAAGAAGATAATTAAATGAAAACAATTAGAGGGGGCATAAAAATCTCACCATTGAAAAAAAGTTTGGATAAAATAATCAACAGATTGGTTATTGATATTTAAATACATGTATCCTGTCTGGTAATATGTGTTTCATAATGAAATCAAAAATATGAAATGTTCAATCTTCAGGTCAGTTCTTCCTTGTAAACTTTGGCTTTGTTTTGATTTTTCCACTTCTAAATATTGATTTATATATGCACTGACCTGGAAAAATCAAAACAAAGCCAAAAGTTTACAAGGAAGAACTGACCCGAAGATTGACCATGTCATATTCTAATATCATAATGTAACACATATTACCAGACAAGATACATGTATTTAAATATCCCTAACCGATTCTCTTGGTTATTTTATTCAAACTTTTTTCAGTGGTCAGATTTTGATTTTTTTATAATATAAGTAATGTGTAATGTGATGTTATAACCTTAAGAAAAAAAGTATATATTCTCTACAATCAGCCCTATCGTCTCACCTGCTGAAAGCAAGAAACATGTGTAGGCTACTTCGACATTTTTTGTGGTAAGCAAGCAGATCGAGCCTTCAAAGGTTGGGATTAAGGTGGGGTTGCTGGCTTATTATTGCTATATTTTGTCCATTTTAGTCTAAACTGCATGAATTTTTTCTCATAAAAGAGGGGTCCAAAGTCAAACAAACTCTCTCTGGATCATCCCAAAGTCCTTGAACTGACCAGGTACTGTGAAAGAACCTGTTTGTTGGTTCCAATTTCGTGTGGTTTCATTACAATTCATTGAGGCTCGGGTTTCTACATTGGTGGTTTAACACCTTCCTTCGTTTATATAATGAATGGAAACTTGTCTTTGATTGATTTTATACCCCCCGCAAACAAAGTTTTGGGGTATATAGGAATCACCCTGTCCGTCCGTCCGTGTGTCTGTCTGTCCGTCCGTCTGTCTGTCTGCCTGCCCATGTACCTTGATGGCGCATGTTCTCCTAAACAGCTGCTTGGATTTTGATGAAATGTTACACAGTTGTAGTACACCACCTGAAGATATGCATGAAGTAATATGGTTGCTGCCGGTAATTTTGAAGGGGAGATAATTTGTCTTTGAATTTTTTCTGGAAAAGGGGAGGACGAACCTTGCCAGCCTATGTTCTCCTAAACGGCTGCTTGGATTTTTATGAAACGTTATACAATTGTAGTACACAACCTGAAGATGTGCATGATGTCATATGGTTGCTGCCAAAAATTTTGAAGGGGAGATAATATGTCTTTGATTATTACCTGGAAAGGGGGGGCGAACCTTGTCAGCACATGTTCTCCTAAACGGCTGCTTAGATTTTGATGAATTGTTACAGAGTTGTAGTAAACCACCAGAAGATGTGTATGAAGTAATATGGTTTTTTCTGAAATTTTGATGGGGGAAATAATTGGTCTTTGAATACTTTCTGGAAAAAGGAAGGACGAACCTTGTCAGCATATGTTCTCCTAAACGGATTCTTGGATTTCGATGAAATATTGCACAGTTCTAGTACAGCATCTGAAGATGTACATGAAGTAATATGGTTGTTGCTCCCAGGTATTTTGAAGGGGAGATAATTAATCTTTGAAAATTTTCTGGTAAAAGGGAGGACGAACTTTGTCAGTGCATGTTATCTGGATTTTGTTGAAATGTTACACAATTGTTACCGACCGAAGATTTACATGTAGTAATATGGTCGCTGTCTGTAATTTTGAATAGGAGATAATTCTTCTTTGAATAATTTCTGTAAAAAAGAGGGGAGGTATATCAATGTGTCCACACATGTATTGTATTGCTAGATTTACACTTGCCATATTGATTCAGGGTTCAATTAGCGTGGGTATAACTGGTTGCCATTCGGCGATAGCTCTAGTTGATTTTAGTGAGTATGATCCTCATATTTCAGAAGCATTAGATATCCTCGGGTTGTATCCACTAAAACAGGGTTTATTTTTTTTTTGTACATGGATCATATTTTCTTGGTCATAGGTCACTTTGACGTGTATAAAATAGACAATATGCAAAATTTTATCAACTTCCAATTGTATCATAGTTTCATATATTTTAAGGCATATAAACAAGTAAGTCTTAAAGGGCCGGTATTGCAGACTGTTTGACAATGAACTAAGACCATTTCCATTTTTATCATGACCCCGCTGCCAGGCCATCAGGACATTAAGGTTTACCCTTATCTGTCTGTCTATCCCTTGGTTTTAAGGTTACTAGCATGAATAACTTAAGTTACCACACTATGAGTGCCTTAGTTTTTAATGTCGTCTTTTTATTTCCTTGCATTGTAGCTGTCTCACGTCCTTGTTTGGTCTTTGTTTTTTGCCATGTCTATTGATTTCGATTTTTGTGGTCTACGCTTCCCTTGTTCCTTCGGTATTCCACTGCTGTTGTTTCAATAGATGAAAGCAAACATGGTCACAAGCTTATACTGGTCACGAAAAAAGACATAGTCTTATGGAGTTTTGCTATGATACCTGCAAGGTAGCAAATAGCAGAGTAAAATTTCAAGATAATTTCGGTTTCTAGGTGATAGAAAAAAGAAGGGAAACGGTGAATGTGTCAGAGAGACAACGACCCAAAGTGGAGCAATAACAACTCAAAGCCACCATAAGATCTTCAATGAATGGCGAGTAAACCCCACACCCAATGGCAGGTCGGAGTCGGTCCCTAAATAAAGAGTAATCAAGTTCAGCGAAATAAACACCATCCTAGACTCCTATTGACATGATGTAAACTAAGTAGAAAACAGACAAGATTCTAGGTGATACCTTTATTTTTCTTCCAATAGATCGCAACCAAACTTAGTCACTTGCTTACATATCACATGTCTTATTGACTTTGTTTGCTTCCCAAATTTCAAGGTAAAATTTGCAACAATAGACTGAAATTCTGAGAAAATTTGGGGTTTGAGGTATGTTTGGTCCTTAACAGTTCAAAACAAAGTTCCATCTCAATGAGTAATATCAGATCAAAATCAAACACGATCATATGTTTGGTCATCATCCCTTCGGTCAAAGTTGCTAAAAATATATCGTAGCAGTTCTGGCAAGCTTTTGTGAAGCAAATGCTTGAGATTTACTGTTAAAGTCAAAGATCAAAGGGAAAAAACAAAAGATCGAAAGAAATTGCCGAAAATGGGTGAATCTAATGCATTTTGCAGTAAAATTGGCAGGCCTTTCATGCATTTCTACGTTTCGTTAAAAACTATAAAATCAACAGAATATAAATTAAGTAACATTGGTAACAAGATTGGCTTTGATCTAGTGCAAGTTTAGGAAGCCAATGTTTCAAATCCATCATGTGACTCGAAAAAATTGGAAGTCTTTAAAAACAAATGCCTGAGAAATATACAAGGGATTTTTTGAGCCATAATAGATAAGAAATGATTATGTTCTCAGTGAAGCGATGTGAATGCTATTCCATCGCAAAAGAACTCAAAAGAAGACACTTCAGAGTGGTTGGAACTGGTGTTGAAAATGCCAAACGATGGTATACCTTAAGTAGCGCTACGCTGGACACCACCTTTGAAGATACCCCAGACAAATCTCAAACCACCAATAGAACATTCAAGCGGTACTGTAAGACCAGGAATACTCAACACATGGAGAGAGGACAGATGGAAGAGGGGACATTTGGTTGTGGCCTTGTGTCCGACTGGGGATGAAGCAATCGAATTAAAATTGATCAAAATTAGAGCTGCCAATTGTTTTTAAGGTCACTGTGACTGCGAGAGGAATAGGTAGATCTAATGTTTATTAGATTATGAATAAAGAGGAAATGTGAGGCGAGGTAATATTTAAAAAATCTAAGAATACATACTTAAAGCTCTCAAATATGTTAATATAGACAATAGGCAGAGACATTATGAAAACGTCATCCTAAAAAATCAATATGAATTCAAAGCTCATCTTTGATGATCTATGCTCATTTTATGAGAATGGACCATCATAATTCCAACAAAAATGAATACTTTTTAATTCGAAATGAAAAGGTATTTCAAATTCTTCAAACTTCGCATTTATTAGCGTCACTTAAAGAATCACATAATTATAACAAATAGTAATCAGTTAATTTAAGGATGTACCCTGGTGAGGAGTCAAAATTCTAAAGTTCAAAACGTGATTTTCGCAATGTTCTTACCATATTAATTCAATATATATAGAAAAATTCATAGGTTGTTGTGCAAATTAGTTTGCTATAGATGTTTGAAAGTGACCAATTTTAGCACTATTGCGTATTTTTAGGCATCTCGCCCATTTTCTTTACTATTTTCATTGAAAAAATCTAGCTTAGAATGTTAAAAATTTCCTCATAATTTCTGAAAAACTGTAAATAGAAGGAATGAACAAATTCAGCCCCCAAAAACCATATGTTGGCGTCGATAAAAGAAAGTTTTGTCCCATTTTCATGCTTTTAGGGGCAATTTCAGCATTTCCATATTTCCCTAAAAATGTAGATTCTCTACATTTTTTAAACCGCTAATGGTTTAAACTTCCCTTGTTTGTGGTTTGTTTAAACTTCCTTCACGGTTTTTTTATTGTAAAAATATATAACACTATTTTTGAAAAATCAAAAATAAATCTTAGGTGCATATTTTTTTTCATAAAACGTCTTTTTCTAACCCAACCCCTCTTTTGTGAAAATTTGACATGAATCCAACAGCCAATTAGGGCATTAATCTTCAATTTGAGATTACTCTGAAACCACTTGATAGAAATGAATAATGTTTTGACAAATCAATTTTGCTAATTCATTGCTATTGTACATAAAATATATATACTTTTGAAATTTTTTCCAAACGAGATTTCAACGAGGCTGAAACATCACCGGAATACATGCTTAACGCAGATGACAATGATAGCTCAATATCGGCAAAACCAATGCACAAAGCAATTAACAGGATATATCTGAAAATTTTCATCCATAAGACAATATACATTAACAAACAATTCGTTACCTTCTTCAGATGCCAATAATACAAACATTTTTCCTAGATCTGATATCTACAACTTAAAATATACTTTTTGATGAAATCACAAACTTCCATTTCCAGCAAGTCATCTTCCTGTAGACCTTTATTTTTTTATCAAACAACACAGGGCTATGCATTCCACCGTCTATGTTGAACTCTTGCTGTATTCTCAGGTTTAACATTGCAATTTGTTCGTCACGATCGTCAACACCATGAATGATAAAGTTCACTTCTGAGTTCAGTTGTAGATTCAGCCAGGGACTATACATTAATGAATAGTCCCTGATTCAGCTATGCAATGACATCAGAGACGTATAAATATTAGAACCAAGGTATAAAACATAAAATTATTGGTTGACTTCGATTTTATGTGATGAGACGAAAGTAGACCTCTGCGATCAAGTTGGTTAAGAAGTTTAAATCCTTACATTTTGCCATTGGAATGTTACTAATCGACGTGGTCATGTCTAACTGGGACTAATATAACAGGGATTTGAAACATTCACATTTCTTATAATTCGGTGTCTCGGCAGATTTACCTGTAAATCGTCGTATTTTTAAGCATTTCTCTGTTGAAACATAGGAAAGTTTTAGTACACTTTACAGCTATATTTTCCCACCGAATTTAATACAAAGTACACCATTTTATAGAAAAAAGATTGCTTAAAATCATAGTATAGTTTTTGTAAAATAAATTCATTCCAAAGTACACAAACTTTGCTCTAAAAGTTGGATAATTTTGGATTCTTTAGAAATATACCGCGAAATTTTACACTTCATAACGTTTTTTTCAGTACACTTTTTATTTTTCCCAAAATATTTAATGATACAAATTTTATATGATTGAAAAGGTGAAACTTCGATGCGAATCATGGTATATTTTTCTTTAAATTTAGTTGAAAATTTAGTATTAAAATACACAGGGAAAAGTTTAGTGTTTGAACTCAAAATTATTTTTCTAAAAATTGCATGAGCGTGTTAACATCAGTCAAAATTTATCAGCACTGAAATCTTTCGTGATGACTATAAAGCCAATACAAAGAGCTGTATACTGATAAAATTTCGTAATGGTAGGATGGAATTACGAGTTAAAGTTAGCCGATTTTCTTTATTTTCATTGTTCTGACGCTCATTAATCATCGATAACTGGCATTTGTTTATTGGACGGTTTCGACCTCTATACACAAGAAAACAACCCCTGGTGCATTTATTACCCATTTCTAATTAGGATTTCATTGTTGTGTGAATAAAAATTTTATGTTGTAAATATACGATGAATCAGCTTTTCGACAATTTTTTTAGAATAATTTTATGTTGAGTAAATCAAAAGTTACAGCCGAAAATCGTAGCCTGGACACCGCTTTTTATTTGATCAAACTGGTTTGTTAAATAGTTTCATATCCCTGTTATATTAGTCCCAGTGTCTAACAAAAACAGAAGTAAAAGAACGCGTGTTCTTTTTTTTTTTTTTTTTTTTTTGGTCTTGAAACTGTGTTCAAGGTTTTAGTATTAATACGCTTTTTCTTGATTTTACCGTTTGTTACTCGATAGAGCTTTGACATATGATTTCTGTCCCCTAACCGTTTGTTCGTCGTTTTGAACAACATTGCGTATGCACGCACGTCACACAGGCTGTTGACTCTATCGAGGCGACTAATTATATCTAATGGGTCTCGTTTGGGTATAAGCGGAAAGCGAGATTGGCCTTTTTAAGTAAGCTTGCGGGAATTTTCGAAACGGGATTTTCAGTTGGCAAAAAAGTGCACGTGAAAACGGACCGGAAAGGATTTCGGTGTCCTATTGCCATTTTTCCCCATGCCCATTTTCCCCCGGATAAAATTTGGTACTTTTAGAGTGGCATTGGCGGATCCAAAAAGGGGGGGTCCATCCCCCGGAACCCTCCCCTTTTTTGGACAATCATATATTTTTAATGAATATCCTGATGTTTTACTAAGAAATACCCCCATTTTTTTTCGAACAGGCTACGATTACCTGGATTTAACTGGAAAAGTAATCCTAATAAAAATAATTATTGTTACCCGAGACCGGAACAGAGACTAATTATGGAACCTTCACCGGATGCGGACTTGTTTTAAATGAAGTAACAATAACTGTCATCCGTATTGTTACCTGGCGTTATTGTTACCTGACAAAAGGAAATCAAAACAATTACAAATTTATGTGATATAAAGAGTAACTTATCAGTATTAAATGCGATCATTACAAAATACTGCTCGGCTTATTTTTTTTATATTATTTCTGATGGCGTTTCCTGCTCATCCAGTTTGTTGATTTTGGTGGATGTTTTAGTCCAACACACGTAAGGTGATACCATTCAAGACAGCCATCGCATACTATTTTGTGTCCTGGTAAATCCTCCTTTTAATAAAAGAATAGATTTTTTTTCCAATTAAAAAATCGACTGTTAATTTGATATTCGGACGCCATGTTTTCATATAATAGGAGAAAAATCTTTTCAAATCAGGGCCGGTGACGATTTATATATATAACTCATATAGTACATACTAGTACCTACTTATTTTTTATTTCATTCAATTTTCTTTGTATTGTACATTTCTTAATTTCAAACAATATTTCTAGTCATTCATTTTACAATATAATAAGTAACATGATAACATATCAGGTAACAATAAGGGTAAAAATTTAAAACAGGTCCGTATCCGGTGTTGGTTCTATTTTTAGTCTCTGTTCCGGTCTCAGGTAACAATAATTATTTTTATTAGGATTACTTTTCCAGGTAATTCTAGCCAGTGCCAATTTTTTCTTTCATTTTCTTATTGGAACCCCTCCCCCTTTTCAAATTGTCTGGATCCGCGCCTGAGTTGGAATGTTATGTAATGTGTTACGATGAAAATAAGATAAAAAATAAAAACAAAATTATTTTTAATTTAGTGCCTGTATATGGCCATTTCGGCGATATATGACCATATATGAATCATCAGTACAGATTTGAATCCCGAAGTTTTACAAATTTAAGTAACTCTTGCCGGTAAACAAGTCAAGATACCACATATATTTTAATACAATCTACTTGACGAAAAAGACCTAGGGGGGAAAAAGACAATGGTCCAATTTTTCCCAGGGGAAAACTAGCATGGGGAAAAAATGGTATACGTATTGCCATTTTTCCAGGGGGAGAATGAAAATGATCTAATTTTTCCCCCGGCTCTCTAAGAGGAGGGGAGTTCGGGGGTTGGAACCCCCTTTTTTCTGGACAATTATGCATTTTTAATGAATATCCTATTGTGTTAGAACGAAATATACCGCCCAAATTTTTCGCGCCTCGCTCCGCTGGCGAAATATTCTTATAATTCTATTTGGAACCCCCCGTCTTTTTAAATTGCCTGGATCCGCGCCTTTAATCTTATAAATGTGGTTTGTTTTATTTTGTAATTTGATGTTTTTTGTTTTTTTTTCTTTTGTTTTTTTTGTGTGTGTATGGATTTATATTGTAAGCAAAGAATACTATGGAATAATGCACATGAGACATAGTTTCTATAAATGGACGGTAAACCAAGCAATGGAACACAGTTTTATGCAGTCACTTTAATGATATCTAATCATTCTTTCATATAATTTAATTACAAGTCCCTGATAGAATATGCAGGCAATCTCAAATGATCAACCGCCGTGCGCGGTCCCGGCTTATGAATAGGCCCGCAGCATCCTCTGAGTTTGGAGTATGAGTCTTCCTAACAGAGGACCCCGAGGGAACCCCGGGATATAGAAATAGGACCTAGTATCTCCGGCTTGCGGGGTGTGACCCCTCCCAAACGGGGACTGACCCCGAGGGTCCCGGGATATAGAAATAGGACCCATTCCGTGGTTGTGCGGGATTAATAAATACACAACCCATCTTTCGGATGGGATGTAAACTCGGTCCACGTGTTGGAAGAAAAGCCACGCTTCTTGCACGTTAAAGAACCCTTGTAGCAAGCTTTTTTGAGTGGTCCGTAGGAGATCGGCTACAAGGCTAAATTCTCCGCCCTTTTCGATTTCACCCTACTTTTCCAGTGGCAGTCAGAATTTCCCGTCCCATGACCCTTTCCATACCCCAAAGTGATTATTTATTAACAAACTTGTTCTCGTCTTGATATAGCTGAAATATTGCTGATGAGACGTTAAACAATATTCAATCAATCAATCAATCAATCAATCAATCAGTCAATCAATCAAATGATCAAAATAGATCATGGATTTATAAACCACGAGAAGACCCAACTGAGAACAGTCAACGGTTGTGGGTCAATAAATGCAATATAAACATGTATGATCCCTGCGTCAAAAAAAAATGCAGAAAAAATGTTTACGAACAAGCACCGACAAATTTATTTTCAAATCATTAGAATTTAGGCCACGCCTTCGGTTATTCGCAATTTATACTCATGCTATTAACATTATTCAAACTGAAAGTGTAAATTTTATTTCTAAAATAATTACAACATCAAAATAAACACAAATATTAAGTCTCACGCTCGGACTCGTCAAGACTTTAAAAACATAACTGAAAATAAGTTATATTGCATAATTCATGTTATGAAAACCGGAAGTAAATTTAAAGTACCTTGACATTGTCAAGATAAACCAAACGAAAAGTAAGTGATTATTTTGTTATTGTATTCACATTGAGTAATCAGTAATGTGTTTGTTAAAACTCGAAAATTTATAAATCCTTAAAAAAAATCTAAGGGTTTTCATCTAATTAACAAACTTTTAGACTTTAATCCGATCCATATATAGTTTTAATTTTTTCAACGATATACATAACAAAAAACATAAGCTCTAATGAGCTTTTGACCTAAAAACAAAACAAAAGTACATGCAATACATCATTAAGACATTATTCAAAGCACAGTGATTCAGAGACAGTTAAAACATTTAGCACATATCATTTAAGAAAAGCACAATTATACAGCGAATAAAAGCATAATGCAAAGCACATAAGAAAGCACAAGTAGCAAATAAAAGCATAATACATACATGAAGCAAAGATCATACAAATAAAAAGCAAAACAGCACATAAATACAGCATAATGGCACAAGAAATTAAGACATAAAAGCTGCAATTAGCACAAACATTTATCATTAAATTAAAATTAAAAGCTAACTCAATTAAAAATTACTAGCAAAGGAAAAAGAAAATAAGCACTATAATCAAAGCAACTGTAAATCATTTGCATGCACTGCAGTGACATGAGTTGACAGACCAGGTACTAATTAATTTAGAAAATTGAACTCATTCCACAGTTAGAAAAGAGTTTATACTTAGTTGTCCTGACTTAGGGGACTACAGCTGTGTTATTATATCTGAAAGAATATTGATGTTGTTTTATATTTATAAGATCATGTACGTAAGATGGACAGTTTTTGTTTTAACTGCAAATCAAAAAAATTAATATATATTCTGAAATGCGGGGCTTGCAAAATCCAGTACGTATGAGAGACTGAAGATCATTTCAATCTGAGATTCATTAATCACAGATCCTTTTACAGAATCAACAGAAATTGTCCTCTCACACGGCATTTGAGAAACTCTGGACACTCCTTCGAGGATATAAGATTCCAAATCATCGAAGTCAATTTGAACTGGGACAAGGAGACAAGAAGAAAAAAGGAAAAATTTTGGATGTACCAGCTAAAAACGCTAGAACCTGATGGACTTAATGAAAAAAATTCAAAGGCGAATACATGAAAAACAAGTAGCCACAAATATGTTTTTCGAAGACTCTGATTCTGAAGAGTTGATTTGATTGGTTGCCTGAAGATAAAAATTTGAACACTAAAATTTTTGTTGGTTTGTGTATTTGATATATTTTTATAACCGTAATAGACTGAAATATACATCTTATTTCAGTAAATATGTGTCTGATTAAGGGTAATGGATACCTGAAATATAACACAGTTAACATCTTGTATATATTTTTTTATATTCTTTAGTGTTGTTATAGTTACTTTATTTGTGTTTTTGTATATATATTGTAACAAACAATAGACGAAAGTGAACAGTACACAATTAATTCAGTTGATATTTCGACAACTATCCGCGTGTCTTTATCAAAACACAATAAAAACAAAAATAAAATCAAACAAAAACTATGTACAAAAGTAAATCTAAGCGAACTATTCAGAACTACATTCTGGACGCTGGTTAACACATATGTAATACGAGATGAATGCCTGGAGGGAAAATGGGAAAAAATTTTGTCAGTAACTGTACATCGGTAAAAATATTAAACAAAATCAATAATTGAAGTAAATGGATGTTTCGTTAAGAATTATATCTGTTATTTAAAATGGTGTTTTTAAAAATATAACAAATTTCAGTGTGTTAAAGAATTTAAATCATCCCTCAAGAAATCAAGTCTTAATATTCAAGCTGGATTTTATCTTTTGCATCCAGAAACGTTCTTTTGCTTGTCGCTTTGTCTCATTCCAAGATTTATTTTGGTCAATGGCGACAACTTGCATGTCTGTCCAGCTATGTCCAATGCTGTTGAAATGGACAGCTGTAGCCTGTCCTAATTCTTTTTTCTGTATGTGATTACGGTGTAGATTAATGCGGAGATTTAGTGAGTTCTTTGTTTCACCGATATATTGTTGTTGACATACCGCACATGTAATCAAATAAATTACATTTTCCGATTTACAGGACAAATTAGCGAAGATTTTGTAATTCTTGCCAGTTGCTGTGCTCTTGAACGTCGATGTTGTGGAACTGTGTTTGCACAAAAGACAACGTTTGTCTTTGCAAGTCTTAAATTGTCCTACTTCTGTTGATTTGAGTTTGGCTTTAACAAGCATATCCTTCAAGTTCTTGGGTCTGCGAAATGATATAAGTGGTGGTTCGGGGAAAAGGGCTTTCATTTTAGGTGACACATGCAGGACTTTCATGCATTCACGTGTGATAGCTGACAAATCTGGGAGTTGCGGATGGAAAGTCGTAACGAATGGAATACGTGAATTTCTTTTCTTTTTATTCCTGTATTGCAACAACTGTTTGCGTTCTAATGTTGAAACCTTTTCAATTGTTTTTGCACTTTGTGTGCTTTGTAACCTCTATTAACTAAATGGTGTTTTAGTTCTTTAGTCCTCTTGTTGAATGTTTGGTCATCCGAACATATCCGACGAAGTCGGGTGGAGAGACTATAAGGGATTGCATCGACACAGTGTCTTGGATGACAACTGCTCGGTAGCAGATATGCGTGCGTATCGGTAGGTTTAGTGTGTAGATCAAAGCTTATTTTTCCATCGGCAAGTGTTGAAGTAGTGTCGAGGAATACATTTGAAATTTCCGATATGTTGGCGGTGAATTTGATCGAAGGATGGTAACTGTTTAAAAATTCGATAAATTCGTCAAGATGTTGTCTAGTATCTGTCCATTTCATTTCAATGTCATCAATGAAACGGAACCAACTATAAGGCTTGAAAGGAGCTTCCTGGAGCATACGCTTTTCTAAATCGCCCATGAATATATTGGCATTAGATGGAGCTACTCGCGTTCCCATAGCAGTCCCATTAACTTGAAGAAAATTTTCATTGTTAAAAACAGAGTTGTTACGTTCTAATACAAGACGCAGAAGATGAACTAAGGAATCTGTGGATGGTGATTGAATAGGCCTTGTGCAAAAAACAATTGAAAAGGTTTCAACATTAGAACGCAAACAGTTGTTGCAATACAGGAATAAAAAGAAAAGCAATTCACGTATTCCATTCGTTACGACTTTCCATCCGCAACTCCCAGATTTGTCAGCTATCACACGTGAATGCATGAAAGTCCTGCATGTGTCACCTAAAATGAAAGCCCTTTTCCCCGAACCACCACTTATATCATTTCGCAGACCCAAGAACTTGAAGGATATGCTTGTTAAAGCCAAACTCAAATCAACAGAAATAGGATAATTTAAGACCTGCAAAGACAAACGTTGTCTTTTGTGCAAACACAGTTCCACAACATCGACGTTCAAGAGCACAGCAACTGGCGAGAATTACATAATCTTCGCTAATTTGTCCTGTAAATCGGAAAATGTAATTTATTTGATTACTTGTGCGGTATGTCAACAACAATATATCGGTGAAACAAAGAACTCACTAAATCTCCGCATTAATCTACACCGTAATCACATACAGAAAAAAGAATTAGGACAGGCTACAGCTGTCCATTTCAACAGCATTGGACATAGCTGGACAGACATGCAAGTTGTCGCCATTGACCAAAATAAATCTTGGAATGAGACAAAGCGACAAGCAAAAGAACGTTTCTGGATGCAAAAGATCAAAGCCAGCTTGAATATTAAGTCTTGATTTCTTGAGGGATGATTTAAATTCTTTAACACACTGAAATTTGTTATATTTTTAAAAACACCATTTTAAATTACAGATATAATTCTTAACGAAACATCCATTTACTTCAATTATTGATTTTGTT
>MJUU01003348.1:83509-108233 GCA_002080025.1 Modiolus philippinarum | reverse complement strand
TCATCCACATCTTGCATATCTCGATAGTTTCTGACAGCCTGTTCATAACCGGTATTCGCTGGTTTCTCTAGATGTTGATCAATCCGTCTGCCGACTTCAATAAACGTAGTAAAGAACTCATTCATATACTCTTTAGATACTTCACAATTAACTTTATGCAGTAAAGCATTTCTAGCTCTTCTTATTCTCTCAACATCGTCACCAACTTCAATCTCACCTGGCTGTGGATCTGACCCCCATTGTCTTGTTGGTGGTGGAATAAATATTTTGAAAAATTTTACGATTTTGTAAATCAAGGTCACATCGAGTTTTGAAAATCCTTCTGTCGCTAATGTTTGTATTGTGTGTATCTCGTCACGATTTAATCGATCTCGAAACAGTTTTGTCTTCATGATTTTATCGTATACCTTTTCTGGCGGCACACCAGTTTCCTTCATCAAATCTTGCATTATTGGTGTAAACAAATCCAAAACTACCATAACACACCGTGCACATCTGATTTTTCCCTGCTTTTCCATGTTATACCATATTTTGAATTGTGTTTTATCAAAAATTTTCCGAATGGTCTACATTTTCAAATTGTAGTATGGGGGAGTTTCGAGTAAGCCAGGATTTGTAGACACCGCACTACAAATATATTTTGTTTCGATTGACATCATCGACATGTAGGAAACACTCTTCTGTGTGAGTGGTGCTGGTCTTTCTCATTACCACACTTCTGGAAAAAATTAACATACCAAGTGGGACTTTGTAGCTGATTTCTTAATTTTGAAGCCATGCAAGAATGAAAGTTCGCATTTTCACTGTAGATCTTTTGTGAGCAGACTAAAGTAAGTGATAGCTTACCCATACGCAAGTCTTACATCCGAATCTAAAGAGAGTACATTCTAGCCTACTAATTTTCAATAAAACAAAGAATTTATTGAAGTCATTGTACAGATCTTTGTTAGATAGCATCTTCTAATAGAAGCTCATCATATTCTTATTTTGGAAAGCCATCATGTCGCAAAATCGCACTTAGATTATGAAAAGATTCAAGTATATATAGTATAACAAGGAAAATAAGTTAGTTTGGCAGATCTACATTTACAAAAATACACTATGCTTTTCGTGTATATATAAAATCATCTCGAAACAAAGCAACAACATCAACATTCCCGACTTACTGGATCTTAAAAGATACACACTTCATGAGAATAATAAAACAAGGCAGTAGACTGAAGTGAACAGTACACATATTTAAAAGTTGATATTTCGAGACCTTGTTTCTTTTTTTTGTAGTATAGTCTTTGTAAATAGGTTTTATTTCATTTTCTTTTACTTTTTTATTGTGTTTTGATAAAGAGCCGGATAGGTCTCGAAATATCAACTTTTAAATATGTGTACTGTTCACTTCAGTCTACTGCCTTGTTTTATTATTCTCATGAAGTGTGTATCTTTTAAGATCCAGTAAGTCGGGAATGTTGATGTTGTTGCTTTGTTTCGAGATGATTTTATATATACACGAAAAGCATAGTGTATTTTTGTAAATGTAGATCTGCCAAACTAACTTATTTTCCTTGTTATACTATATATACTTGAATCTTTTCATAATCTAAGTGCGATTTTGCGACATGATGGCTTTCCAAAATAAGAATATGATGAGCTTCTATTAGAAGATGCTATCTAACAAAGATCTGTACAATGACTTCAATAAATTCTTTGTTTTATTGAAAATTAGTAGGCTAGAATGTACTCTCTTTAGATTCGGATGTAAGACTTGCGTATGGGTAAGCTATCACTTACTTTAGTCTGCTCACAAAAGATCTACAGTGAAAATGCGAACTTTCATTCTTGCATGGCTTCAAAATTAAGAAATCAGCTACAAAGTCCCACTTGGTATGTTAATTTTTTCCAGAAGTGTGGTAATGAGAAAGACCAGCACCACTCACACAGAAGAGTGTTTCCTACATGTCGATGATGTCAATCGAAACAAAATATATTTGTAGTGCGGTGTCTACAAATCCTGGCTTACTCGAAACTCCCCCATACTACAATTTGAAAATGTAGACCATTCGGAAAATTTTTGATAAAACACAATTCAAAATATGGTATAACATGGAAAAGCAGGGAAAAATCAGATGTGCACGGTGTGTTATGGTAGTTTTGGATTTGTTTACACCAATAATGCAAGATTTGATGAAGGAAACTGGTGTGCCGCCAGAAAAGGTATACGATAAAATCATGAAGACAAAACTGTTTCGAGATCGATTAAATCGTGACGAGATACACACAATACAAACATTAGCGACAGAAGGATTTTCAAAACTCGATGTGACCTTGATTTACAAAATCGTAAAATTTTTCAAAATATTTATTCCACCACCAACAAGACAATGGGGGTCAGATCCACAGCCAGGTGAGATTGAAGTTGGTGACGATGTTGAGAGAATAAGAAGAGCTAGAAATGCTTTACTGCATAAAGTTAATTGTGAAGTATCTAAAGAGTATATGAATGAGTTCTTTACTACGTTTATTGAAGTCGGCAGACGGATTGATCAACATCTAGAGAAACCAGCGAATACCGGTTATGAACAGGCTGTCAGAAACTATCGAGATATGCAAGATGTGGATGAAGAAATGGCTGAGCAGTATTCACTAGCTCTTCTGGAAATAGAATCTTATAAAGGTATGTAAGAATATTTTGCCATTTCGTGAAAAAAATCGTTGAGCGAGATAGATCTCCAATTTTTCAAATACTTTTTACATTTATCCTCTTTTAGTATACATGATACTATCCCTCACCAGTTAATTCAATGTTTGTTGACGAACCAATACATCCATGGATAACGAAGAGCATGGATGTGACATTGTTTGACAATTAGTAATGAATTCCGCACAAACTGGTGCTTGGACCGTCTTGCTATGAGGTATGAGAGGAGCTCATTGTTTAAGGTCCCATTGTGACATCTAGATGAAGAAAAACACACAGAAGCGTTGTTCCATTACTTATTTTACCGTATGTTTGAGGCATGGGTTTCTTGATTACCTGATTATCAGGGTATTTTTTAATGATTGTTTGATTACGAGAGCATTTATTTAATGAATATTTGATTATAAGCTTGCATTTTTTATATTTATGGTTACTAAGCCAAACATTTATTGATTACCAAGGTAAAAATTTAATGATTATTTGATTACAAAGGCAAAAATTTTATGATTATTTGATTCCTAGGACCCCCCATGAGGACCCTCATGTTTTTAGAGACTTGGTCTTGTGTGCATTTGTTCCATATCCTGTCATTGTTCATACTATTCATCATTTATAGAACCACTATTTTGCTCAGCTTACAAGGATATTGACGATAGACTGAACACGATAATGTGAAATAAACTGCAGTATTGTTACATGTATATTTACTCTATCTAGTTAAGATTTATAAGTTGTTTGCTCATTGTTGAGAACCTCGTGTAACTTATAGCTGAAGAACAATTGGTGAAACTCTTATTCTTTAAAATTATTCTTCACTGTGGTATTCATACCATCTCACCTGGGATGCTCTGTCTGGAATTTACAATGTATATTAATTGTTTGGTTTTTTCTGTCAATTTCAACAATAATTGATGCTTTGATTCTTTTTATTTTTATTTTAAATTTATTTTATTTTTCTTTGTTTGAAGAAAAATTTACTGTAAAAGTTGAAAGAAAGGAAATACACATTCTTATTGGAAAAACAATGGATGCAGCAATGCAAACAATTCGGCAGTGCGAAGGTAATATGTTTACATGTACTTTTCCCTCAATTCTTTCACGTCTATCATCTCACAATTCTTCGTTCAGTATCCTGTATTATTTATATATAGTTTCTACAACGAGAACTAAGTTGATTATGAAATTTCTCACATCGAGTTAAATAAATTTTGCAAATGTTTAAAAACGAGGCTTGCCGAGTTTTTAAACATTTGAAAATTTATTTAACAAGATGTGAGAAATTTCATAATTAACGTGTTTAAGTTGTAGAAAATGTTTCTCTAATGACATAATGTAAAACACCGAGGATTATATTCCGAATAGATTTGGCGGGAAATTTCACGCAATTGTTCTCTCACTAGAGACGAGAAATATTTCTATCACACCGGTAAGGCGTTGGTTAAATTTGCTAGAAATTAGAGAAATACTATTAATGAACCTGATAAATAAAAAGACAAACATACCCACAGACAAATGTATTGACAAACCACCCTTTGATAAAACATCTTTGAGTTTATGGTCTTCCAAACGTTTAGATTTTATCTGGACTGAAGAGACATAAGTTGTCGAAATACGCATATACAGAAATTAAATTCACAGTAACTTCGGTATTTAGTTATTTGTCCCAAATTCGTATAAATGAATACTATAGTATCCCGATTTGTCATCATCTTAAAAAGTGTAATTAGAAAAAAACTTTGGTACAAAAAATTGGAATTGAAGAGGAAAGGAGAGAAATTTAAAGGAAGGAATTGCAACATATATTACTTCATGATATTGTCATCAGTTCCAATACTTCAAGAAGCCACGCATTTTGTTTTAAGTAGGAAAATCACCATCTCCGTTGCCTTTGGAAAAGCACTTTAAGAAGTCAGTTTCCGTGCAGGCAGTCCAAATGACTAGTGGCCGTTAAACATAAACTGACCAAAAGATGCAAGTAAAATTTTGTGTAAAGAAATCGATAATTATTCCCATCCATACACAAAAGAGAAATAAATATAAACCAACGAATCTAACATTGTTTCCAGTTTATTACGTATATTTCTCACATCGAGATAGTTAAATTTTCACATTTTAAAGTTCGAGGTTTATCCGAGAACTTTAAAATGTGAAAATTTAACTATCGAGATGTGAGAAATTATCGTAATAAACCGGAAAACAATGTTAGAGATTTTTTCTCTAATTCCTACTCAATTTATTTGACGTAAAGCGATCTCCGTAGTCTCCAGTCTCAAGTATGCCGCCATGTTGTTGTTATCACCGTTGCTATGTGTATCATTGCGCCTTTGATTGAAAGGGGTGTTGGGTGTAATATTTTTGATAAAAAATGTCATATTATCAATAAATTGAGTTATCTTAGTCATAAAATGTAAAAATCAATTCGCTAGACAATAATGCAGGTGTTAATTTCATCAACATCCGGTTGCACTATTTCTTGAAACTGACACGAGACAACCAATCAGCAAGTGAGATCAATGTCTAAACATGTTGATTATTAAGTTCATCTAACATCATTTGGGAAGTATTTATTTTGAACAAGAATTAGAGAAATAAATATAAACCAACGAATCACAGAGTTGGGTCTTGATATATGACTGGGTGTAGCATAATGGCAAAAGGAATCCAAAACATAATACATCAATATGGCAAGACAAAGTTAAATTAAGTGAGTAGCTGAACAAAACCAAGAATTGAGTAGAAATAAATAGTAGGCACAGAAGAGTCGTCGTCATCTGCGACATATTTGTCATCCATAATGGTGTCCAAATTATTAATACCAGTAAGATGAACAAACGCATAGAACCCTAATTGTCAGAACATGTATCTACATGTACATTCTATAGATTTGGTACAACACAACAGCAAATTTCTCGTCCAACCTTTTCACAGAAGTTGGTTTTTGTCTTATCAAATTAAAATCAAAGTCAAACAATGTTGTTCTTTTCCACACTTGCCTCGCCTCGGTTCTAATCTTTATATCTCTTTGATGCCATTGGTCTAATGTGTTTTAGCTGAATCAACAACTCCAGTGAAATTTATCATTGATGGTGTTGAGGATCCTGACGAACAGATTGCAATGTTAAACAGATTAAAGGACGAGTTCAACACAGAAAGTGGTAACATTCAGTTCAAAAAAGCTACCAAGGAATGTATAGCGGTGTATTGTCTAATAAAAAATAAGGTTCTACGGGAAAATGACTTGCTAGAAATGGAAGTTTGTAGTTTCATTAAACATATATTTGAAGTTGTGGATATCAGATCTAGTGAACAAGGAGAAATATCTGTATTAATGGCATCTGCAGAAGGTAATTATAGTGATCATTCCAGTATTGTGTTCATGTTCTAATTTTATCCGACTATCACTGTAATCTACATCAAATGTGAAGTTTGCAGAATTTAACGTGCTTTTTCATTTCAAATTCAAATGCATTCATTTATTCAAGTTATTTTTGTCCATTTTTGTCCACTTCCATAATCTCCATAGCTGAGCGTCTGTCGTGATTCCCTTTCTACATAGGCTACAGATAAATTGAATTTTCATTTTCTGTTGAGGGTGATGTTTTCATGATGTTGCTGCCTATTTCTATATCAATATTATTTGAGGTGTCAATGTAGGTTTCTCGTAGAGTTTTTAGTTATTGCCTCACCTCACCTCACCTATCCTCTTAATCTCGATTGGGACATAAGGCAACAACCAGTTATTCCACTTCTATCTGTCCTTTGGCAGATGTTGAGCTTGATCTAAAACTGAATCCGCTATACTGCTAGAATTGTTCTTCGCCAGGTGATTCGAGGTCTGCATTGACGTCTCTTTCCATGTTGTGTTCAGCTTAGTGCTACTTTAAATGTGCGTTCGTTTGGCTTTCCAAGCACATGTCCAACAATCTGAAACGTTTTCTTAATTTTGAGGAAGAAATTCACAATGTTTCAAAAGATCCTCATATTCTTTCTTTTGCGGCCAAAAATTCCTTGTTTTTTGACAGGTATTTTTTTATGGAAGACTTTATTCAAGTCTCTGAACTTAATTTTTGTAATAATTACATCGCTTTTTTCTTTTGTATTCTATCGCACTTGTTCCAAATTTTGGTAAGTCACGCATGATGATACGACCAGTACTCTGACACACTGGGTTACGGGTGACAATTTCAGAATCTTAAATCAGATCAAAATCAACTTGTTGCATATGCTATTTTCTTCTGTTAAATGTACATTTTCTACCGAAGTGTCGAGGTTATACTTCGTATTTTGCATGTGATTGAAAATTTCCACAATCTACTTGCACAGAAAAAAGACCACAATGATTTTCACGAATCATTCAGAATTATCAAGACAATAGAATCTGTAGTGTAAAGAAGTAAGTGAGAACCGAACCGTCAGTCTAAAACAGCAAACCAAGGACAATTGCAATTGAAAAGAAATTAATATTTCAAGAGAAATTCAGTTTGGTATCCTGTTTCAAGTCGATATCAAACCTTCACAACTAACTAAAATAAACCTATTGTTTTGTCCTTTGCTATATTTGATATTACTGAATATTCGGATTTCGTTTGGTTTTATGCATTTGAAACATTTTTTGAATATGGATTTCCTTTGTTTGGGTTCTAGTGCTGCTGATGAGGAATTAATTTCCGAAATGGCCATACAGCTCATTAGAATTATAGCAGTTGGAGTTAACATATGTGTTATGGTCTCATGTTCATTTACTCCATATCCTTTCATAAACTATTAATTTGACCTCTGTCGTGGTTTTATATACCGGTATAATGCGGCTTTCCAAGACTACAAATTGCAAAATAGTTTTATCTAACCAAAAATGGCCTCTGCAAAGGTATTTAATTACTATTGTGTCTAATACACAGTTAGAATGCACTAATGCTTTTTACCATTTAATTTTAGTTTTTATACGCCCGTCGAAAGACGGACGTATTATGGTATACCCTCCGTCCGTCCGGCCGTCTGTCCGTCCGTCCGTCCGTTAACTTTTTGGTTTCCGGAGATTTTTTCTGTAACCGCTAGACATATTGATTTCATATTTGGTTATATGACTATATCTAGGTGAAATACAGATCAAGTTTGAATTTGGTTCCGGTCGGCTGATTTTGTACAGAGTTATGGCCCTTGGACTAAGTGAAACTTTGAAAAGTATAGGTTTCTGGAACTTTTTTCTGTAACTCCTTGACATATTGATTTGATATTTGGTATATGACTATATCTAGGTAAAATACAGATCAAGTTCAAATTTGGTGCCAGTAGGTTGATTTTGTAGAGAGTAATGGCCCTGGACTTAGTGAAATTTTGAAAAATATAGGTTTCCGGAGTTTTTTTTTTCAGTAACCTCTTGACATATTGATTTCATATTTGGTATATGACTATATCTAGGTGAAATATAGATCAAGTTGGAATTTTCTTCCAGTCGGTTGATTTTGTACAGAGTTATGGCCCTTGGACTTAGTGAAATTTTGAAAAATATAGGTTTCCGGAGTTTTTTTTTTCTGAAACCGCTTGACATATTGATTTCATATTTGGTATATGACTATATCTAGGTGAAATACAGATCAAGTTCAAATTTGATTCCGATCGGTTGATTTTGTACAGAGTTATGGCCTTTGGACTAAGTGAAATTTTGAAAAATATACGTTTCCGGAGTTTTTTTAGTAACCGCTTGACATATTGATTTCATATTTGGTATATGACTATATCTAGGTGAGATACAGATCAAGTTCAAATTTGGTTCCAGTCGGTTGATTTTGTAGAGAGTTATGGCCCTTGGACTTAGTGAAATTTTGAAAAATATAGGTTTCCGGAGTTTTTTTTCAGTAACCGCTTGACATATTGATTTCATATTTGGTATATGACTATATCTAGGTGAAATATAGATCAAAGCGGAATTTTCTTCCAGTCGGTTGATTTTGTACAGAGTTATGGCCCTTGGACTTAGTGAAATTTTGAAAAATATTGGTTTCCGGAGTTTTTTTTCTGAAACCGCTAGACATATTGATTTCATATTTGGTATATGACTATATCTAGGTGAGATACAGATCAAGTTCAAATTTGGTTCCAGTCGGTTGATTTTGTACAGAGTTATGGCCCTTGGACTTAGTGAATTTTGAAAATATAGGTTTCTCGAGTTTTTTTTCTGTAACCCCTTGACATATTGATTTGATATTTGGTATATGAGTATCAAAATTTTGTTGTGGCCCAACAATGCCATAAAATTCGAGTTGACAGTGGACGGGCTTATCATGTGCTCTTGGCGCAGCAGTTTATTAGTTTAGATTTAACGTCGGTCGCACGGTCACATCCGTTTCAAATGGACATATACTTCATTTTCATCACAACTACAAAATACTGTAAATATAACTTCAGATGATTGCGTATACAGTACTACCATTGGCCCACCAGTCAAGACTGATCCTCATGGCATCTTAAGCGGCAGCAACTCTCTTGTATTAAATGTTGAGATGAAAAATGACGTTTTTAGAACGGCCGACACACTGCAAAAGTATATGACAGAATTTTTTGGAACACTCCTGAAGAAGACAAATGGAAGACAGCTAATAAAGCAAAACGGGGTTAATGTCATCCTTGAGCCAGGAGATCAGGGTAGGAATTTTCAAATTCATTTGCATACGAAATCGTATGGTTGACGTAACAACGTCATAGCAGGCGAAATCATCAAACCTCGGTGCTGGCCCGAAAACCGATTTTATTTTCAAAATTTAAGGAAACAATTGGTAAGAATAAATTTCCAACATGAACGCCGAATGCTTAAGAACTAAGGAGTATATCCCTAGCTCTTGCATAGCTCTGTTCTTAGCTTATTTTGGATTTCCTTTTTAGATCCGATTGGTAATTTGTTCTATCAGCTTATACACATATATCGTTTCATGGATTTTCCAAACTTTTGATTTGGTGTGCATTGAAGAGACATAAGTTGTCGAAATGTGCATATGCAGAAGCTTAAATTCACAGTAACTTCGGTATTTTTTTATGTAACTTATCATCCAATGTATTGATGCTATAATTTTCCATAGTCCTTTTCTGTCCTGACTATAGTATCCTTGTGTCTCTTTGATTTAACAAATCATTTTCCTTTTTATATCAACTTTCATGCTACATATTTCCAACTTGAATTCAGACGATTGCTCTTAAATGGCAAAATAAATTTCATGATTATGAATATATTACATACTAATTCAAATATAAAACACTTAACCAGAGGCATTGACTACTTAACCCTTTTTAAATTGAATTGTACCATTTCACAGTAGTACATTACTTGTACAAATTGTCAGCAATGTTTGTTATATTGTCTTTATATTGAAATCACATGTTTTAAAGATGTGACTGAGGATAATGAAGATACCACTGAAAATGACAAAGTGTCAGCTTCCACCTCTGTCGAAAAAGTCGAAATTGTCGAAAAATTAAGATATGACGATTCAGAGTACGCGATAGCACAATCCCCTGGTCCTCCTAGTGAAGAGACTGAGGAGAGTCCAGACGAAATTTCTAGCGATTCCATATATAAAAAGGCACAGTTTGCTGTTTTGTCTCCAGGTGGTGAAGGTCTAGCAAACATTCCTCCAAAATTTCAACAGATGAAAAGGTTTGTTTTATAAAGATATTTTAACTTCGGACAATTTCACTGAAACATCCATTTAGCGAATATCTCATATGGATACACTATCATACTTTCAAATTTTTGTATTTTTTAAGAATTTGAATTTTCAAATGTTATTCTGACCATTCTGTTTGTAACGCCTGTATCTCATTATTTTATGATGTAAAGTTTTCTTGTAATTGACACTTTGATTGTCCTCTTGTTGTTTTTATATTGGTGTGATTGTCGTCTATTAGTCTTTTTGTCGGGAAACGGATGACAGCTGTTGTAAGAACACTTTGCCAGTTAATTTTATGTTTGTTGATGATGCCACATCAATGGGTAATAAAGAACATGGATGTAGTGTTGTTTGACTAAATACATTCAATAAATGGAGACCACTTGGGTTGGAAATAAAAAAAGACTTTCCTTTTTAACAATTGATTCAGTAACGGTAACGATAACAGCACTTTCCTACAATTCCAACAAAATGAGATACATACATAATATACACAAACGTTTAGAATAACAGCAAGCGAGATTGTAGATGTCTTTGGTACTGGATTTGGCCTCCTATTTCGATATTTTTTGGTAATGAGTACTTTTTTTTTTACTACTTTTGGAATATGGCTTTCCATATTATTTGATTCTAATGCTGCTGATGAGAGGTTACTCCTTGAAACACGTGTACAGCATAACGAAATTTACTGTATCTCATGCAACTTCGGTATTTTATGTATTTTGTAGCTAATAATTATTAAACCTGTGACCATTTGACGATTTATATCTCATCGGAGTTCGTATAATGAACTGCACCCATCAAAATTTCAAAATGATATACTTTGGTTGACGAAATAGGGATCCTTTGATAGAACATCTCAAAGGTTTGGGTTGTCGATGATATCTAGGTCAAAAGTTATCACGTTCTTAACATATATGAACCTTTGAAATACATTGCTACAGATCCATCACCTACCATAAAACTGTAAGAAGATATATGAGGAAATATATGACAAAGTCTATACAAATACATGACAAATCAAGCAATGAAGCAACGCTTTTATAGATGTTCTTCATATCCATAATATCTAGTTAGAACGGACTTTAAGAGACGTACTTCCGAAGAACGGAAAACACGACCAGACATGGTATCAACGAATGGTGAAGGCGAGAATAGCGTTTTCTATGTCGTTTACACTGTTTCAATTATCTTCACAACAAGAGATCACAAGAGTCATCAATACATGATTGTTTTGTTAAATTGCTTTTATTGCTTTTGCATATTACAGGGAGAGGGACAAAGAAGAAGTAGTAAAACATTGGAAATATTATTTGGGCTTTCGAAGGTTGCTTGAGTTAAAAGAAAAGGATTCTTTTGATATCATTCACACGTTTCATACTCGTAAATTCTATCTGATGGATGCCTTAAACGATAAAGACATGTATGACAATAAGGAGGTCATGATATTTTTTCTACAGTGTTTTGCAAAATGCTGTGACTATGATGGAATTCCTGAAGAGGTATCTGACGTGTTTGAAATTCTACAGTATTCGTCATTTCTAAAAGAATCAGTCGTCAAATTTATAGATGATATTGCTGTAGTTTCAAAACTTCACAGAAAAAATTACTATCCAAAATCTATGAAAGATTTGTTTGCAGTTCTGAATGAGATAAAGTCGTACAAGCCTGTGTTCAAAGAATGTATTGGTCCTATTATGGCAGTTATTGAAAAACGGGAAGAGTTCTTCAAAGATTCTGAAATATTCGATGATAGTTTACTGTCGGCAATATTGGAACTGAAAGACTATGCAAATCAGATGGGATTAAAATTAGACATTGAGAAACTTGGGATAAGCGATGCATCCCAAAGTAAGGGAAAGTTTTTTGAGAAGACAAAAAGGTAATGAAGTAAATAAATATACATTTCAAAATTAATGAATTATTTCACAACGTGCTTGGTGGTGTTTCATCTTTTACTAACTACTTTGGACTACAATAACGGTATACCAAGACTAGATAATATAGATAATATACACATATTTACCGGCTATGAGGACAATAGCAAGTTTATGGTTTCCCAAAACACAACTATTTCCCGACTCGAAGCGGATGGAAATAGTTGGTGTCGAGGGAAAACATTAACTTGCTTTTCTTCGAATAGCCAGTATTAGTGTTTTATTGTACTAAAATCGACTATCAAAGCTATCAATGTGACGTCATCGATAAATAGTTCATCGTACTATACTCAACAAAAAAAGTTTAGCAACACATTCTACCATTTTAGATTTTTAATGCTTATTCGTTCTGATCTTGGCTAAATATAACCGATATTTGCTTTAATTCAACCATAAAAAATTCTTCGTTTTGTCAGATTGGGTGTACAAGATATCCAATTCAAGTTATGGTCCGAAAATTAACATTGACTTTTTTCCGTAGGCGATTTTCAGCTTTTGCAAAAAAGTGCAAAGATCACTTCGTGATCACCGTTACGTAACCAGTTCTGGTAATCCAAAACATTTTGTTGGCTTTCGGTGCATAAAAATGAAAAATCTGGCATTTTTTGCATATCCCCCCTTTTCAATGTTTTTCTTTTTCGGTCGAGTTAGCTTAAAATTAATGCAATATTCAGAATTTATGGACAGACGTAATGCTAATGATTAGTCGAACTCAAATCCAGCTCTGAAATGTAAAATTTAATTTTATAATTGAGATTTAGTAACCTGTAAAATAGACCCTTTTTATTCATACCAATTGTTGCTAAGCTTTTTGTGTTCAGTATATTTATTGACATTGAAATTATTGACCGGTAAATAGTGTTTTTGTGACAAGTTGTTGAAAAAAATAGTAAATTTATCCAACAATCAATGTGTACAGAAAGTACATAATAAGATATATCCAATTCTCAAGTGCTATTGAATTCTTTATTGTTAGAGTACATATTTTATGATATCTCTTTCCCAGATGACAACAGATCTTTTTACCGGATTTGATATGCTTAACACGGCTGGTGTCTTATACGATGCAGACTCTATACCAGTGCACCTGATCTCACCCATGGTTTTTTATTGGGTCCGTGTTGTTCATCTTTGGGTGTGTGTGTCTTCATTTTTTTCTGTGCCGTACTCATGTTGTGTCTCTGTTTCTTTGTTGTTTCCGATGTTGCCATTGTCCTTGGATTATTCGTTTTGGATTGACGGTTCGGTTCTCACTTACTTTCGTCTATAACTTCCTTACTCTGAAATTGAAGTAAAAATGTTAAGTATTTAATGGGAAAAAATTGACTACATCTGAATAAAAGGTCTACGTTCTGATAATGTCACTGATAAAGACGTCAATGTGGTAATATATATTAACCTACTAATCAGTTCGATTAACACAATCTTAGTTGCTGTAAAACAAAACGACACTTCACCAAAAAATGACCGGAGTTACAAATTTAAATTCAAACATTGAACTTTGCACCTCCATAATTCCAGGACTAAAACTTTTGCAAGGCTCTCAATGGATGTATATAATAGTTGCCTCCATGAAAATGAAAAAAATATATATATAATCAGAATTTCATAACTAAGTTCTATCTATCCATTTTGACAGTTATATTTTTTTTTCAGTGCACATTAGTATGATGAATATCAAAATAAAGTTATACTGTTAATTTTAGTTCCAGTATATTGCCTTTTCGACTACTTCAGTGCAGATCTAATCATAACGTTTGGCAGACCATAAACCGAAATATGTGTAAAAACCATTGATNTCTTACTAAATAAATTGATTGCTTTTAAAAAATGAACGATTTTGTCGACATTTGTAAATAGGTCTTTAAGACAATCAGCTGAATAAAAATCACGCCCGATATCGGCAACATCTACACATAAAACATGTTAAATTGTATAAGGATAATTGCATGGATTACATTCACATGATAAGATGAAAAAAAATATATAAATCTTGTGTTTACAAGTAATTTCTATAACATAACATATTTTATTGTACAACCACATGAGTATTACGGGTTTGACAAACATTATTACAAACAAGCAACATAGCTCGATTTGAGTTTGATTAACTAGACTTGGTCGGGAGAAGATCGTGAAATGGTCGAGTTTGTCCTGTTAGTACGTTTGTATATATGGGGTAAATTGTGAAAATTCAAAGAACAGTTCAGCATGGTGGTAGAGCAGCAAAATTTGTAGCCCATGTTGCTGATTCAGGGTTTATTCTAGGATTTTGAAAGCTTTAGTCACTTTTGCGGAGCGCGACAGTCATTCTTCAAAGCTCTATGTTTTAAAGATAAAGACTTTTATAGTACAAAAGATATATATGTAAGTACAAAAGATATATATGTATATCATAGGAACATTTCAGATCATGTAACTTTTGAGATCTTTGAGCTCCTTCTAATAATTAGTTTTTATTTGAACATCAACTTTTGATAATGAAATTAATTGGGAATATAAATCCAATTATAGTAATTTTTTTACAGGTGAAAACAAGTACAAGTATCCCCTCCCCCTTTTCCTTGATGCTCTTGTCGTATGCTGTGTATCATAGCAACGTATGCTTTAAAGTCTTCTGCTTTGGTGTTGAGCTTATGCAAGCAATTCTTTGGAATAAAATTTTATGTTTATCATCAGAGGTTATATTTTACGTCAAAATTTAGTTTGAATTCTCTTCAATGGCAAAATGCAAGTTGAGAGGAAATCACAAAGAAGTTGTAATTTTGAACAAAGTCGGAAACGACTATGTACTGGTATTTCAATCAAAATAAAATTGGAAAGGCTGCATAAAGCAACAGATTTTGCTGGAAATTAATTTAATTCAAATTGGGACTGAGACAAACTTAAAAAACATTGGTCTTATATATGTTGGGAGTAATTTATTTGTATCTTGTAAGCCGTTTATATATGCACATGCGCAATCGGAATGTTGTGGATAGAAATGAAAGTAGGACCGGCAAAATACCTATTCTGTTGAAATTAAAACTTTAACTTTAAATGATAACTTGAAATATTATCATTTCATGGCTACCTGGTAATTAAATTATATTTAATGATTGTACCTGACTGGTGATTTGACAACTACATGTACTGTATGGTTAATTACCTGTATAATTATCGGATTAGCAATTTACCTGTAACAACATCACCTTTGTAATTAATTAATTGGCTTGGGGTTGTAAACTTGTCAAAAATATGACACTGAATATAATATCTTAATATTTTAAGGAGAAAAAGTTTACAATGACAAATTTTAAGTGACGAAAGTGGTTTAGAAAACTTTCGTCATTTTGAAAACTGTTTCGTAAAATACGAAAGTGACGAGCACTAGAAAAATCACTGGCATATTTAGCTAGGCTATGGAATAGCCTAGCTATATAGATAGTTCTTGGGGGGAAGTGAGGAGTACGCTTGCGCAGTGAGGAGAACGCATGAACAGAACACTATTGACCAATAGGAATTTCAGATTCTCGAAAATCAAAATGGCGTCCAGTTTCATTCTGATAAAACGGGGCGGGGTTTAATATTTCTGTTTCCTTGTGGAAGTTGAAAAGTATTATAAACAATTACTATAGGTAGTACTGGGAACAGGTTTGTAGAGGATGATAGGATTGGTATTGCAATATCGCTTACCCAGATTTATAAATATAAATATGATAAAAAGATTAAAAATAGTAATGTATAAATTTAAAACCAAAAGTTAATAAATAAAGATGAGGTATTGTGCAATAATCAATAATATACAAATACTATAAAAGACTTTTCAATTGTGTTAAACAAAGCGTGATTGTAGTTTGTGGAGATACTTAGGCAATGGAAAACGAAAGGTGGAAAGAGATACAATTGCGTTTTTTTGCGGAAGAATAAAGAGCTACCGGTGTTTATTTGTGTGTGCTGTAAAAGTCTATTATTGTATCACTCACATTAAATTAAGCAAGAACTAATTAGATGCATATTTAATTGTTGTCAACATGTTGTGGTCATAGCATGCTGCGCTAGAAAACCCCTCAGTTACATTGGTTGTAAGGATTGTCTGTGAAACCTGAAACCATAGTTGACGTATTAAATGCTCAGAATTGCTAGAAAGCATTTACACAAATGCACTGCTTCGATACATGTATACATCTTAGTTAATAAAGTTTGTCTCTGTTGAGGGATAAAAGATTAAAAAAGCAACACCCTAGGAGAATGCAAAAAAACAAAAAACAAAAGCACGAAACTACTTTGAGTTGCTGTTGGCAAAAAATGAGAGGTTTGATCGAATCAGTGACTGTTTTATCACATGTGCAGACCAATAGAAGAAATTACAAAGAACCGAGAAAGGCTTACTTCAAGTATTGATTTGAGTATACAGATACATCATAAGCCACTACACCCTTGTCAATCAAACACGCAATTTTCTATCCAAGGCTATTCCATAGCCTAGCGTATCGTTTTTATTTCATAAAAACCATTATCCGATTTATATCATCCACTTATGTTTATAAAGTCCCCTCATGTTTTCTAGTTATATATATATATCAGTGATTAGGCATGTTACTATAAATATTTTATTTCTGACGTAATACTTTTTGTTTATCTATATTTACATATAGAATCAAGAAATTCATTGATGAGAAAATGTTTCTGGATATCTACAGAAATGGTATTGAAAAAAGATCTTTTATCATTATAGTATCTTCATTTGAAACTTTAACATTTTGTATATCCTTTGAATGGTAAGAGAATATGATTTGTATTTCACAGTTTGGTGACTTATTGTGTTTACTGTTTCTTACAATTTTGCACTTTCTTATGACAGATAAATGATTGGGGATGTTACTTAAAATATTGATTATTTTCTATCATAAAAATTATATTTTAAAAATATCTCTTATGCCATCAGATGATAAAAGTACTTATAGAACTGATCTGATGCAATAATTGAATAATCAAAGTACTGATAGCACTGATGGACAAAAACACAATGAGTTAAATAAAGAAGGGGGTGTGAAAAGTTATATTACTTCTTGATAATTGTCCGACTTTGGGTAACTTCTGTGTTTGTATAAAAAAAAATCATCACTTTTAATAATTTAACTTTTCATTAATGCCAGAAATTCTAAATATTTACATGTATTAATTTCTTAAGATCACATAGATTTCTGACCACGTGTAATGTTTCTTCTTGACTGCTACACGAGGGCATAAGTGTTTTACAAAACACATCTTGTTTTTGTTGTTTTTCATTTTTTTTTATTATATATTTTTATGTTTTTTGTTTTTTGGGGTTTTTTTTTGGTCAATTTCATCAATCATTAATGTTTTGATTCTTTTAATTTTTATTTTAAATTGATTTTATTTTTCTTTTGTGCAGAAAAATTTACTGTAAAAGTTGAAAGAAAGGAAATACACATTCTAATTGGGAAAAAAATGGATGCAGCAATGCAAACAATTCGGCAGTGCGAAGGTAATATGTTTACATGTACTTTTCCATAACGTCTTTCACGTCTATGACCTCACAATTCTTCGTTTTTCTCTTGTGAAATCAGTTCAGCATCTTGGATCATTTATATATGATTAATGTAACTGATGAATAAAAAGGCAAACATTCCTGTATAGTATTGATTAACCATTCTTGGCCAAAATCTCTTTAAAAAACTATAATATTAAAATTTTTCATCATCTGAAAAAGTGTAATCAAAGATAGAATAAAGATTGGAATAAAACACATTTGATTATTTGAAGAAGTGGGCAGAGATATGTGAAGGGTGGAATTGCAGCATATATTACCGTATGGTATGCATTTACCAGTGCCAATATATATATTATGACCAGGAAGCCACACATATTGTTTTTAATTTGAAAAATCACCATCTCCACTGAAGAAGTCCGTTTCCGTTCAGTCAGTCCAAATGGCCACTCGTTGTTTAATTGTAAACCTACTGCAGAAAAACTAACAAACGATACAAGCAAAATTTTGTGTAAAGAAATAATAGATACGGTATTAGGCTCACAATTACAAAATACATTACTACTCCCACCCATACACCACACAAAAGAGAATTAAATTCATACCAACGAACTACAAAATAAGATTTGGGGTCTGGGTATATGGCTGGATGTAGCTCTATTGTGGTATCGATAGACAGGCGTATCATAGTGACAAAAAGGAATCATAAACATAATACATCAATATTGCAAAACAAAGTTCAATGAAAGGGGATAGCCGAACAAAACCAAGAATTGAGTAGAAGTAGATATAATTTGGTGTCTCAGAGAAGTCATCGTCCTGTGACATGTGTGTCATCCACAATGATGTCCAAATTGTCAATGCCAGTATGATGAACAAACGCATAGAACCCTGGCCGTAAGAACATGTATCAACTCCATCACCAGAAGAAATTATTTTTGTCTTGACGATATTGACAAACAAATGGTAATATCAAGTAAAGTGCAATAATACTACAGTTTTCAGACAAAAAATAGAAAACACATCTTTTTACCTTTGATAGATTCGGTACAATACAACGGCAAAATGTATCAAATTTCTTTTGCAACCTTCTCACAGAGGCTGGCTTTCGTCTTATCAAATTAAATCAGTCAAACAATATCCCACTTGACCTCACCTCGGATCTAATCTATATGTCGTTGATGCCATTGGTTTTATGTATTTTAGCTGAATCAACAACTCCAGTGAAATTTATCATTGATGGTGTTGACGATCCTGACGAACAGATTGCAATGTTAAACAGATTAAAGGAAGAGTTCAATACAGAAAGTGGTAACATTCAGTTCAAAAAAGCTACCAAGGAATGCATAGCAGTGTATTGTCTAATAAAAAATAAGGTTCTACAGGAAGATGACTTGCTGGAAATGGAAGTTTGTAGTTTCATTAAACATATATTTGAAGTTGTGGATATCAGATCTAGTGAACAGGCAGAAATATGTGTATTTATGTCATCTGCAGAAGGTAATTAGTAATTATTTAAGTATGTTCATTCCAGTATTGTTTTGCGACTATCATTGTTATCTTCATCAAATGAGAAGTCTGCAGAATTAAAGGCAATTTTTCATTTCAAATTCAAAAGCATTCATTTGTTCAAGTTATTTTTGTCTATTTTCATACACTTGGCATAATCTCAATAGCTGAGCTTTTGGCGTATTTCCCTTTCTATAAGGATACAGATAAATTTAATTTTTATTTTCTGTTGAGGGTGATGTTTCATCATGTTGCTGCCTATTTCCACATCAGCATTATTTTAGAGGTCCAAGTAGGTTTCTCTTAGAGTTTTTAAATATCGCCTCACCTCACCTATTCTCTTAATCCCGAGTGGGACATAAGGCAACATCCAGTTTTTCCACTTCATCTGTCCTTTGCCAGATGTTGAACTTGATCTAAAACTGTATTCGCTCTAATGCTAGAATTGCTCATCGCTAGGTAGTTCGAGGTTTGTAAGTACGTCTCTTCCCATGTTGTATTCAGCATAGTACTACTTTAAAAGTGCGTTTGTTTGGCTTTCCAAGCACATGGTCAAACAATCCGAAACGTCTTTTTTTGAGGATGGCATTTATGTAAATTCTAAAACCTAAGGATTAACTCCCTCCATCGTAGTTTTGTCCTTAGCTATATTTGATATTACTGATTATTCGGATTTGGTTTGGTTTTACACATTTTAAACATTTTTTGAAATTATGGATTTCCTTTGTTTGGATTCTAGTGCTGCTGATGAGGAATTAATTTCCGAAATGGCCATACAGCTCATTAAAATTATTGCAGTTGGAGTTAACATATGAGGTATGGTCTCATGTTCATTTACTCCATATCCTTTCGTTAAATATTCACATCGTTTATAAAGATTTTTGTGGTCAATAATTCCTTGTATTTTGCTCAGGCGTTTTTATGGAAGACTTTTTTCAAGTCTGTGAACTTAATTTTTATATTAACAACATCACTTTTTTCTTAAGTATTCTGTTGCACTTGTTCCAAATTTTGGTAACTCACGCTGGATGATACGGCCAGCCCTCTGACCCACTGGGTTACCGGTGACAATTTTAGAATCTTCAATCGGATCAAAATCAACTTGTTGCAAATGCTATTTTTTTCTTTTTAATGTACAATTTCTGCCAAATTGTCGAGGTCATATTTCGTATTTTGCATGTGATTGAAAAATTGCCACAATCTATATGCACAGAAAAAAGACCACAATGATTTTCACGCATCATTCAAAATTATCAAGACAATAGAAGCTGTAGTTTACAAACGTTAGCGAGAACCGAACCGTCAGTCTAAAACGAACAATCCGAGACAATGGCAAATCAATGGAAATTAATATTTCCAGAGAAATTCAGTTCGGTATCCTCTTTCAAGTCGCCATCAAACCTTCATCACTAACTTAAACATTAGACAGCCCTATTGATTTGACCTCTGTCGTGGTTTATATTATGCGGCTTTGCAAAACTAGAAAATGCAAAATAGTTTCATCTAACCAAAGATGGTCCCTGCAAAGGTCTTTAATCTTTATTGTGTCTAATACACAGTTAAAATGCACTAATGCATTTTACCATTTAATGTCGGTCGCACGGTCGCATCCGTTTCAAATGGACATATATATCAACTACAAAATACTATATATATATAACTCCAGATGATAGCGAGATAAACAGTACTTCCATTTGTCCACCAGTGAAGACTGATCATCCTGGAATTTTCAGTGGCAGCAACTCTCTTGTTTTAAATGTAGAGATGAAAACTGGAGTTTTTAGAACGACCGACACATTGCAAAAGTATATGACAGAATTTTTTGGAACTCTACTGAAAAAGACAAATGGAAGACAGCTGTTAAAACAAAATGGGGTTAATGTTATCCTTGAGCCAGGAGATCAAGGTAGGAGGTTTCAATTCATTGAAGTACAAAATCGTATTGATGTCGTAATGTTAACGTTAAAGCAGAAGAAAATCTCAAATATACCTTTCAGCCAATGTTTCGATCATATGGTTTCCCATCGCGACCCTTTCTGTCATGACTATAGTATTCTTGTTTTTCTTTGGTTTACCAAATCAACTGCCTTTTTATATCAGCTTTAATGCTACAACTTCCTAACCTGAATTAAGATGTATGCTCTCTAGCTAGCTAAAATGTTAATTTAAAGTTCACGATAAATGAATATATTACATAATAAATTAAGTATAATATGCCAAACAAAAAACTAAATATCGAAGTTGATGTAAATTTAATTTCTGCATATGCGCATTTGAACAACTTATGTCTCTTCAGTGCAGATAAAATCTAAACGTTTGGAAGACCGTAAACTCAAAGATGTTTAAAAACTGATAGAGAACAAACAGCCAATATGATCTAAATGTAATGCCAAAATCAGCTAAGGACAGAGCTTTGCATGAGGGAGACACTCCTTAGTTTTCAAAAATATTTACAAAAATTCACAGATATTGTAAGGTTCCAAATAAAATCGGCTTTCGGGTCAGCACCGAAGTACTGACTACTGGGCTTGTGAATACCCTCGGGGATCAACAGTCCACCAGTAGTGGCATCGACCCAGTGGTAACAAATAATTAAATACCGAAGTTACTGTAAATTTAATTTCTGCATATGCGCATTTCGACAACTTATGTCTCATCAGTGCAGATAAAATCTAAACGTTTGGAAGACCATAAACTCAAAGATGTTTAAAAACTGATAGAGAACAAACAGCCAATATGAACGAAATGTAATGCCAAAATCAGCTAAAGACAGAACTTTGCATTTTACTGTAGTTCATTTGTATTACAAATTGTCAACAATGTTTGTGGTTTTGTCTATATACTGAAATTGTATGCTTTATAGATGCAAGCTTGACAAAAGAACATAAAGAAGATACCACTGGGAATGATAAAGTGTCAGCTTCCACCTCTGTTGAGGAAGTCAAAATTGTCGACGAATTTAGATACAATGAATCAGAGTACGCCATGGCACGGTCCCCGGGTCCGCCTATTGAAGACACTGGAGAGAGTGAAGATGAAATTTCGGGTGATTCCATTTATAAAAAGGCACAATTTGCTGTTATTGTTCCAGGACGTGAAGGTCTAGCAAACATTCCTCCAAAATTTCAACAGATGAAAAGGTATGCATTAAAAAGATATTTTAATCTCCATTCTCTTCGGACAATTGCGCTGAAACATCCATTTGGAGAATATCTCATATGGATACACTATCAAACTTTCATATTTTTGCTTTTTTGTTTAATTTCCAAATGTTATTCTGACCATTCTGTTTATAGTTCCCACATTTCACTTTTTTGATCATTCCAAGTTTTCTTGTTATTGACTCGATTATTGCCGTGTTGTTGGTTTTATGTTGTGGTTGTCATCTATAAGTCTTTTTGTTGGACAACGTATAACAGCTGTTATAAGAACACTTTGCCAGTTAATTTCTTTGCTTGTTGATGATCTCACATCCATTTATAATAAAGAATAGGGTCTGTAAGTCTCGTCATGTGACTCACGAGAATCCACGATAAACAGGCAATTCGAAAACGTTTCCCGCCAAAACATGACGTCTAAGGATTGTGACGTTCAAATTTTTGTTTGAAACGTCATATATCTTTGTTTAAAATGTAACTTCCGGGTACAAGTTTTGATCCCGGAAGTTCCAAAATTGTACGAGACTTACACGCCCTATATGGATGTAGCGTTGTTCGACTTTTGGCAGTGAATTCTGCTCTTTAAAAGCGGTGCTAGTGTCCGTCTTGAACTTACTATGAGGTTTAAGTACAGCTCATTGTTGAAGTCATCATTGTGACTAGAACATCGATAAAAGGGATTTCGCGGTTTTACCATTTCTAGAAACTTGTCCAATGTGCATTTACTCAGTATCCTTTCATTGCTAATCCACTAGTTTTACTGAAAAAAAATATGCAAAATAGAAATTAAGCGGTCGTAAAACTGGAAGGAAATTATTGTGATTTCTGTCTCCGAACTAATTACATTCAATAAATGGAGACAATATGAGGTGAAAATAAAAAAAATTTCTTTGTAACAGTCGTTTAAGTAACAGTGACGATAACAACATTTTCAGACAATTCAAACAAAATGCGATACATGCATGTTAAGAATAACAATAAACGAGATTGTAGCAACTCATTTAGAATCATGTACAACAAACCAAACTAGAAGACCTCAGTTCTTTTCAAATTTTGATTTTGAAACTAATGAAACTTCAACCTCAAAACTTAAAAAAATTCTAAACCCAGATACAAATAAACAAATACAATTGCTAGGCTCCTTTTTAAAACAGTCAATTGCACTGAGGACAGGGGTTAGTTGATTATGTTTGTTTATGTATTTTATTAAATTTTGTAGCCATTAGCCCATAATTGGGCATAAGTTGCTAATAAATAAATTGAAAATTATTGATCCTGTTACCATTTAACGATTTGCATATTATCGGAGTTAGTGAAATAAACTGCACCCATTAAAATCTTGGAAGTTATACTTCGAAATGATTTGCCCCGGTTGACGAAATAGGGATTGATAGGACATCTCATAGAGGTCCCCGGGGATATTCACCAGCCCATTAGTCAGACTTATCTGACATGAAAAACATACCTTGCGATTTTTAGAAATTGATCTTACCCCTCAAAAATACTGAGGCTTCATTCCGTGTATGGCACTCAGTGGATGTCCTTGGTACCGAATTTGGCCGGCCTCCTGTTTCGATATTTTTGGTAATGAGTACTTCATTTTGACAAATTTTGGATTATGGCTTTCCAATTGTTTGATTTTAATGCTGCTGATGACAGGTTACTCCTTGAAACACGTGTATAGCATAACGATATGAACCGTTTTTTATGCAACTTAGGTATTATTTATTGTATTTTGTGTTGTCGACGATATCTAGGCCAATAGCTATCACGTTCTTGACATACTCGAACCTTCCAAATACATTGCTTGAAAACATGATTTGCTGTCGTATTTTTAGATCCATCACCAGTCTGAAAATATAAACTTTCCCTCTAAACTAAAATAGAGAAAGGTAACAGAAATCATCTGCAATGAACACCCCTACCATAAAATGTTTAGAATTTGATATTACTGATTATTCGGATTTCGTTTGGTTTTATGCATTTTATGGAATAAAAAAGATAACAGGAAACACCTACCATGGCCGAAAAACATAGCCACATGCCAGAAAGTAAATAGGAACTGCACAAGAAAAAAAAACACAATAAAAATACAAAAGACAAACATAAACAACGATAGGAACTCGGGACAGCCGGACTTGGTACCGGCACTAGCAAAAGCCAGCGGTAGGGTTAAAACGGTTTATGGGTACCCAAACCTCCCCTTTCTCTGTCCCGTTTCCCTATCGTAGAATAAACATACGAATAAAACCCATACAGGTAGAATACTAACT
>MJUU01003348.1:55795-67804 GCA_002080025.1 Modiolus philippinarum | reverse complement strand
TTATGCAAGAGTGACTTGGTATGGTAGGATGGTTAAAAGTCCATTCCTGTTTACTGACATGTCCCACATCAACCATATTGGTATGTATGGTGCATTTTGGGGTGATGGCTGCAGTGCATGCTTTGGATGCAGTCTGTGACCTACATTGTATGCATGAATGAATCTGTTGAAGAGAATGATTCTATATTGCATTGTTTTTGTTCTGTTGTCCCCTTTGTGTGAACTCTATGTTGCCAATTTTTCAGAGATGAAATTGTGATTGATAGAAAAAAGTGGAAATCCACTACACTGGAAGTAGGTATATAGTAAAAGAAAACAAATATAATGGAGCAGCTTGGAAACAAAAAAGCGGAAATCTGCGGATCCGCGGAAAACTTTCATCACTGATTTTTGTTCTGTAGTCCCCTTTGTGTAAATTATCCTATATTGCCATGTTTTGTGCTATTGTCTTCCTTTGGGTTACCTCCATATTGCCATGTTTTTGTTCTGTATTCCCTCATTGTGTTACCTCTATATTGCCATGTTTTTGTTCCGTTGTCCCCCTTTGTGTTAACTCTATATTGCATGATTTTTGTTCTATAGTCCCCTTTGTGTGAACTCTATGTTGCAAATTTTTGTTCTGTAGTCCCCTTTATGTAAATTATCCTATATTGCCATGTTTTGTGCTATTGTCTTCCTTTGCGTTACCTCCATATTGCCATGTTTTTGTTCTGTATTCCCTCTATATTGCCATGTTTTTGTTCCGTTGTCCCCCTTTGTGTTAACTCCATATTGCATTATTTTTGTTCTGTTGTCCCCTTTGTGTGAACTCTATGTTGTCAATTTTTGTTCTGTAGTCCCCTTTGTGTTAATTATCCTATATTGCCATGTTTTGTGCTATTGTCCTCCTTTGTGTTACCTCCATATTGCCATGTTTTTGTTCCGTTGTTACCCACTTAGCTCCATCTATATTTCCATGGTTTTGTTCTGTACTCCCCTTTGTGTAAATTATCCTGTATTGCCATGTTTTTGTTCCGTTGTTGCTCCATCTATATTTACATGGTTTTGTTCCATTTAAAAGCCTTGTGTTACCTTTATATTGCCATGTTTTTGTTTCCAATTCTTTTGTGTTACATTTTTATTGCGCCGTTTTGTAATGTTGCCCCTTTGTGTTACCGGCTTCTATGTATAAATTAAGGGCTAAGTAAAGCACAGTATGATACCACTTAAGCACACTGAACAAGAGTACAAGTGAGTATATTCAAGTGAAACGTTTGCTCACATAAAATCCTGCAATAAGCCTGTAGCCATGGTTCTAGTATTCTGTAAAACTTTTCTTCTGTATCAAGCTTTTTATCCAAATCAACCAATCACCAAAACCAAAGTTATTCACTTAAAATCATTGTATATAACATCAATGACAACTGAGCAATAAAATGACCTCAAAATTTTCATAGTCATGAAAAAGTAAGTTAACAAAACATTTCAGGTATATAAAATTTATTACTTTTTTTAGTTTTTGTTCCAGTAATGTCATTCTTTCTTCACATTTATAACATCAGACTTAACAATAATTATGTGAGCAATTTTAACCTAAAAATTAATGTACAAAATATTTTTTATAAAATATTACCTCAATTAATATACTAGTATATAAACAACCTTTAACAGTTTATCATACAAAATGAAGGTGTTTATCATTATAGTTTATTAACAATCCTGATCAAATTCAACATAACAATATCTTATTGTAAAATAAAGAGATGTATCCAGTGAATAAAAAAATGTGTTTGTATCAATGAATAGGCTAAATGTAAGAACTTTCTGTCTATAGAACTGGCCTAGATTTATGTATTGCAATACTGAATCTTTTTACAGCAAAAACTACTTTGAATTATCAAGGGCCACACCAAATTAGTATCTTGAACTACAGCAAAACTAATATTTTTTAAGCATTTGATATGAAAAAGAATTGCACTACTCACTGGTAAATAGCATTTTTATTACATAATATCTGTAAATTGTATGATTTTATGGGGGAAATTTCAATTCCGAATCCTAGATCAATATTAAAAGAAATGTTATTTTTTCTGTAATTTAATCCTGCATATCTCATTGTATTTCCAAATTTCATGGCATGTATTAGAAAATTGATGGCAATATGTCAATGAAGCCAGTTATTACCAGCAGTTAATTATGACTATCAAATTTACAACAGTGGTTGTAAAATTTTCATTCACAATACTCTCCGCTTCATAACCTGAAGTACAACCTTCATAATGCTAAAATTTTGACGAATCAGGTTGATGATGCCACAAAACTTTTGCATTCACCCAACCTGGTAGATTTAAAATTTTTATGTCGCTCAATCAATTTAGATGTAAATTTTTTATGTCGCTCAATCAAAATAGAAGTAAATTTTTTATGTCGCTCAATCAAAATAGATGTAAATTTTTATGTTGCTCAATCAAAATAGTTGTAAATTTTTATGTTGCTCAATCAAAATAGATATAAATTTTTATGTTGCTCAATCAAAATAGTTGTAAATTTTTATGTTGCTCAATCAAAATAGATGTAAAATTTTTTGTTGCTCAATCAAAATAGTTGTAAATTTTTATGTTGGTCAATCAAAATAGATGTAAATTTTTTATGTTGCTCAATCAAAATAGATGTAAATTTTTTATGTCACTCAATCATAATAGATGTAAATTTTTAATGTCATTCGGTCAAAAAAGATGTAAATTTCTATGTTGCTCAATCAAAATAGATGTAAATTTTCATGGTTCCATGTTTTATAGCAGTAAATTGATAATAATTTGGTGCCCTTTGTATGCATTGAATAAATGGTACTTAAATATATAGAATAAATTATCTTAGAACTGCACATAATTTATACACAAAGCTCTAACTATACATAAAATACATCCTAATTGAAAATAAATTTAAATCAATGTGATAGTGAACTAATTCTATTTGCAGCTTTGCTTTCTGTCCTAAACAATATTCTCTTGCTCATATCTAAAGAAATATTACTAAATTGAAAAATATTTCTTTTTTTTCAAAAATACATACCGTATCTCAGTTTTTTTCATGTCAGCTTTTTTTCACGATTTTTTTGTAAAACAAGGCAGGATTTTATTCGCCATGTTTATATTTTGCGTTTAACTGTTTTATCTAATGCATTTGAATGGGCTGCAATTTAGACGCAGGCTAATTTTTGCGCGAGGTTGTCAACCGCGAACATAGTGAAAATTAAACACATGCGAAAATATCCCTATATACGGTAGTATCAATTTTTTTTAGATGGGAAAGTTTTTTCATGATTTTTTTCAGAAGTTTAACAAGTAAACGTTCCTCGTAATCTTTATGATGTGAATTGTCAAAATTTAATAGGTTATATATAAAATTATATTTAAATGACATATATAAATCCTTCCTCTGAGCAGTTTTTAAAGGAATGATTAGTTGATATTTCAATTTGGAATGCTGTTTTGTCAATATTACAGTATAGACCCTTTCACGATTACTGTGGTCCTTTAATTTTGAGTGGAAAATAAAAACAGATTCCGCAAAAATGACGTCATAGGACAATTAGGACATATATTGTGACGTTGCATTTTACCCACTCAAAGGCATATGAGCCATGTGCAAAATTCGGGACGGCAGTTATCATGAAAGAGTCTATTGACTTTTTATTTATGATAATATAATCTTCTGTGTGCAAAACTTTGTGTTCATGAGATTCATTTCAATTTAAATTTGTGACAGTACAAGACATAAATAACAGAATTAAACATATTGCACCTTAACCATGATAACATTTCTTACAAAGGCCACTATCTGTTTTAACTCCAACGACAACATGTCCATAAAATAAAGAATGCTCAATCTGCTATATATGACAGAAATGATTCAATTCTGAGAGCTGGGAGTTGACCCATTCAACTGCAGTTCAGGGTTCCTGATCAGTATGATTAATTGTGAAAATGCTTAATGATAAACTTTGATTTGGTATACAAATAACCAAAACACTCTCTTTTTAAAAAACACAAAATATAGTTATATGCCAGTTACTTCTTTCTCTGAGACAGTTAAGAGATCCAACAATTAATAAATATAACTTAAAGAACTGGTAATTTTGTTCAAATACAGCTGAAGACTGGAACACTTTGTGTTTGCACACCCCAATTAATTCACAATATGTAATGTCAATTTATGATGTTACAGAGTCTGAAATTACAGTGAGAGTGACAGTGAGTGGGAAAACATTTACTAATCCCAGCTAAAAGATAAAGGCATATTAAGGCTCACCCACACGAAAATAGTTTAGTGGGATGCCGCCTTCAATTTCCCGAAATCATGGACACATTCTTAATCGATTTTCTAAATCCTATATCACTTTCTTCATTGTTTCCTTTTTTATTATTTTACTTGATCCTAGTTCACACTAACGAAAGTCAGTCCCTCCTGATAAGACCCCCTAACAGCACTTGTTAAACCCTAATTACCTCCCCTGGCATACAAAATATTTCCCTTTACCAAACTCTGTAGGATCCCCCTTTTATCAATTTTTCAGCTCCGTTTAAAAAATAATAAGTCAATTCAACAATGAAATAAAATTAGTACAAAATTATCTACATTTCATTGCACAAAATTAAAAATCTAAATTATTATCTGATTTATGAGGTATATGTAATGAATACGCATGAAAATTTCACTCGTGAACACATTCATAACAAAATGAAAATACACTTTGTGAATATATAAGTAGAAGCACGGCAAATAGAATATACAAAGTGTTTATAAAATATATTATACAGTATAAAAATTTTTAATTTTTAACCATCAATAAATACACATAAAATATTTTCATGAGCTTATTTGGAAGAATGTTTAAGTTGATTGGTTCAATAGGAATGCTGTCATTTCCAAAAAATCTATTTATTTGTATATTGCAAAGAAATAACCAATATGTATGTATATAAAAATAAAATGTGTTCCAACAACTTTTGTATGGAGAAACTAGAATTTAAATGCATTTAGAGTGAACTTGAAACAAATTTTTTGTACAATTTTCTATTATTTTTAGACAGATGCTACTATATATATTTTCTTATTGCTCAATAGACATACAGCAAATAGTTATCCCTGATGATTTAGAAAGGGAAAAGGTTAATACATGGTGAAAATCAGCCTTAAATATAAACTTACCAAAGATTATAATTATTGCTGTGAAAATACTTTCAAGTTATTATAGTTTTAGAATTAAGAAAATTGATACCAAACATATGCCTAGTTAAGAGTCATCTTGAATATTTTTGTCCCCAAAAAACATTTTTTCCATGTTTTAAATTTTAATCCTTCTAGGTTATATTGGCCCTTCCTCTGATTTCAATAAGCCAAATGCTAAAAACTGTCATGGCTTTATCTAAATACAGTGAGGAATACCAGAGTTATATTAAACTCTAGAACTCCACAATACAAGTTGAAAATGGTCAAAAATCCTCTTCTCTGGAGCATAAAACATCACTGAAATGTGGTTCCAAAACATTATTACATAGGTTATTGTCTTCATAAAGAATCTAAGGGTGAAACAAATTTTCAATAACAATTTTTAAAGGACTTTAAGAAATTTGTAAATTCACAAATTTCAGGAACAATTTTCATCTTTTTTAACCTTCTCCCTTGAACTTATTCCTGACTTAACACCTCACATTGACGCAGGTTCCGAAAACTTCACTTTTTGTAACAAAATTAAACTTCTAGGATCTTCATTTTCCTGTCAATGTTGCCAAAATGACCTTCTTTCATTTGAAACCTTACATTTGGATCTAAAAGTCAAAGATTTTTAATTGGTGGCATTATTCTTAAACTGCATTGGCCTCATCTGTGTTTTTCTTACCCGAGGTCACATGAAGGTCATCTGTGTTTTTCTTACCTGAGGTCAAATGAAGGCATGTTACTTTCCATCTCATTATTTGCAGAGAAATGTTGGAAATGTTTAACATAAATTGACAAGAAAGTATATATTTTCAGTTCATAAACAAGTTTGTTTTTTGGGGGGTTTTTTTTGTTCACAAATAAATAATATCATGATTGATAGTGTGCTAATAAATAGTAAAACTTTATCAAAAATTGTTCATCATATTTGACTTTTCTCTTCAACGTACTTGACTTTGCAAACATCATATTTTCAAAACAAAGATACAATACTGTTTTCTTAATTTCCACTTGTTTTCAAACAACAAACTTTTTTTTTAGATTTAATGCATAATTGGCATTGCTAAAGTAATAGAAATACATAAATGGGTTAAAATATGATTCAGCTAAAAATTATTTCTGTATTTAAAAGTAAAATGTGAACAAAAATTATTATTAATATCAAATAACTCTGAAGCTTGGGTACATAGGAATGTCTGTCATCAATAAATTATTTCAAATTTGGACATGTTCAGTGGGCACCATAATATTTGTATAACATTATATGTACACACCTTCAGAATGTGAGTTTGACTCCAAATATTAATATTTTATATCTAATCTACCTAACAATTCACTGGAGGAATTATAAAAATATATATTAATACCCTAAAATTAAGTTTAATATCACAGAATAGTACAACAACCTTCTTTTTCTTCTCCTCCTACCACAGGAGCACTTCCTGGGGCTTTAAATTTCTTCATACCTTCATTCGGGTAGTACGGAGAATTATTATTATGTCCATTATTTTTGGAATGTTGTTGATCTTTGTTCTGTGCTGGTGAAGTGCTGTATTTATTTCTGTTTGTTTGAAGTGAACTTAAAAACATGTCTTGCACCTGAGCATCAATAACACTGTTTTCTCTGCTTCGACTTTCGGATCGATATTTTTTAAGTTCTGCCAAATTCAATGATGGTGTTCCAGATGGATATCTAGCTGAATTAATTGATGATGTAGACCCAGAGTTTATTTTCGTAAGATTTGATGATGAATTAGGCGGTGATGATTCATGACCATAACTTTGTGAATGTTGATTTTCTTGATTTCTTGACAAATGCTGTGAACCATCTTGATTCATGTCAGATCGAGCTTTGTCACTATATGACTGGTCCCTAGAATTATGTTGTGGAATGTCTGGTTTTTGATTACGTTTATTAAAAGAGGTCTTCCTAGTTACTTCTTTTCCAGGGCGAGTACTTCTCTCACTATCGTCTCTTTTGATTTCCCGTTGTATATCTGACCTTACTTCATTATCTTGTCTTTTATTCCTCTTCCCTGCTTCATCATCAATAATCAGTTCCACATCGTCAATATTTGTTGGTTGTGAATTTTCCTTTTCTTCTTCCTAAAGTGTAAATCAGACTTTCAAATTTTAAAAATAGAACTGGGGTTAACTTTTTCATTACAGTAGCTTTATATTAGTATAAAGAGTTCTAAGTGTACCTATAAATCTATTTGGATTTATAATATTCAACCAGTTTCGAATTTACTAGTAATTTCAGGCCACTGAACTTCTGAAGACATATTTCTATATAAGTTGTGCAGATTTACAACAATCAAGTATGGTCAATTACACTGTACCAAACCAATCTGCCAGCCATATATTCTTATCATTGAATATTTTTAAACAAAAATCCTTTTTCTGCAATTAAATACTATGATTTTTTAGTGGTTTCAGAGACAAAAATCTTTTAATGTGTTTCCAAACTATGTTCCCTGCTAGTGGCTATATACCCATAGCCAAAGGGTCCAATGTTCCCTTGGGAACCATTTTGAATGAGATAAATACCTGCTAGATACCTTTTTTAAAGGAATCATGTGTTTTTCATAGGGTCCAATGTAAAACCATATTTTCAACCAAGGACCACCTTTGATGAGGTACGATTCCGCTGAGTATCTTTTTTAGAAGGTACTATCCAAGGACCCTTGTGACCAATGTTTTTCTAATTGGACTAGGATTTTCTATGTGCCCTGCTTGGGGCCATCTTAGATGTTCCAACCTGCTGGATATTTCCTCTGGAAGGCACAATCTAAGGATCATTGTCACTAAGTTTGGTGCTAATTAAACAAGAAGATTATGTAGGATCCAATGTTTCACTATATTTCCTGTTTTTATAAGGTACAGATATGCCGGATACCTTTTTAAGGAAGGAGCTATGTAAGGACAATTATGAATAATTTAAGTTGCATTAGGACTAATAGTTTCTGAATAGAAGATCTCTGAATGTGTTTTCTATTGGGTTCAATGTTACACTATGTTCCCCACTGGCAGCCATCTCGGTACAGTGTGGACCTGCCGGATACTAGTTTTAAAGGAGACCACCCAAGGACCATTGTGACTAGTTTGGTTTCACGTGGCCAATCGGTTTGAGAAAAGAAGGTCTTTGAATTAAAAGTTCACAATGGACAGAGGAAGTTGGATGGAAAACAAGTAAAAATGGTTAAAGCTCACCTTGATTATAGCCAGGTGAGCTAAAAAGATGATTAAACCAATCAGGCTCAAGACATCAATATTTTCAAGTTACTGAAGACCTGTCTTTGGAAAACAATACTATATAGCCGGTAAACTTCGCAGTTGCCAAATTTCACAATTTAATCCTCAAAGAGGGGTATTAGCAGTCATCAATTTTTGCGAATGGAAAATTGTATGAAGGATAAGCAAGTATGATAAAATACTGACTAATATTACATGATTTTTTTATTTTCATGCTTCAATAAACCTCACAAATATAGCAAAAATTAGAATCTCGCGAAAAGTACTCAATATATGACATATAATTAACTAATAAAAGAACACTCATCAAACAGGAACATGAAGACTAAATTGCAGAGAATTTTAAAAGCATGACATGTTAATGACATGATGAATTGATTTTACCAAGACACTTTGCACATGTATACCTACGTTTAAGTCCAAATCTGTTTTCCCCCAACCAAAATGCATAGCTTCTTCTTTAGCTTCTTTCATAAATAACTGGCTCTTTTCTCCTCTCATACTACTCCGTCTGATAGATGCACTGTAAAAATAAACAAATATATCATTATAATAACACAATGCCTTAACATGAATTTAAAACAATCACATATCCAGTGATCTAGTAGATGATGAGAGCTACCAGTTATTACAGGATTCATACACCTTTTATCATAAAAATCAAGAACTTTGCAATGGCTTTCATGGCAATCCTAAATTTTAGGGACTCAAATTTTCATATCAAATTTTTCATTTTGGAATAAATTGTCATTTTAGACAATTACATGTACATAATCCAATTTATAGTTTTCCAGAAGCTTTTCCAAATTTCAAGTCCTTGATTTACCAACTTTCATTCCTTGTACTTTTAAGGAAATTTTCAAGCACCTGTACACACTTAATGTACGATTAACAACTAATGAAACTAGAGTTTTGGTGTCTGGGGAATAAAATTACTGTACAGTACTTCTTTTTATGGACAGAAATACAGATTTACGTTATCAATGAATTGTTGCTTTTAATGTCAGTGATTACTTAAGGGGTCCTTTTGAACCCCTACCAATCATTTTCCAAAAACACATCTTTAAGTACCGGTGTAATATGGTATTTTGACCCGCCCGGTAAATTGACCCGCGGGTCAAAATACCATAGAAAAAATGACCTGCGGGTCACTTTTCCGCATGGGATTTTGACCCGCGGGTCACTTTACAGCCAGAGTATTTTGATCCTCCCCATGGAAAAATGACCTACCCTTATTTCTAAGAATAAATTATAACATCTATCTTGTTTCAAAGGGTAGGTCAATTTCCCATGGGGGTAGGTCAAAATACCATAGCTTCTTAAAAGCAAGAGGCTCTCAAGAGCCTGTATCGCTCACCTGGACAATGGCTGACATAGATAAAAGGCATTTCCAATACGAAAAACGAAACATAAAATTTAGCAGAATACTTTTTCTTCTTCTAAAATTACAGTATTCTTGTTTGGTTTCCATGGCAACCGAAAGATCCACCATCCATTACAACCCATAACAGAACACCATTAAAAAAAAATTTGGGCAGGGGTTCCCCTTATAATTAAAGTAATACAAAGTGCTGAAATTAAAACATACAGACCACTTTAAAAGGGACAATGTAAAAACTATGTTCCAGATGTACGGACCTACCAGATACATTTTTTGGATGGGACTACCTAAGGACCATTGTGGCTAAGTTTGGTTCTAATTGGACTTAGTAGTTTCTGAGAAGATCTTTGAATGTATATTCCATAGGGTCTAATGTTAAAACTATGTTCCCACTGGCCGCCATCTNAGAGGGGAGATTACAGAATGCAAAATTTTATTATAAGAAGGGAGAAGAAATTCTAGGAGGAGAAGATTTTTAAAGATACAAGTTTGATAACACGATAGTAGAAGATATTGGAAGATTATTAGTTCCAGGAGGGGAAAATTCAAAATTTACGAGTTTGATAAGACAGGGGAAGAATTTTGTTGGATGCTAAGTACCAAAGGGGAAAGTTTTCAAAATGTTTCAGTTTGATTGTGAAACAGAGTACAATTGGGAAGACTTTCATTTGGCTCTTAACGAAAAGTTTGCGGGAGGTATATAGTGTTCATGGTGTCCGTTCGTCTGTCCGTCTTTTCTATCCAATAGTTGGTATCCATTACTCCTCCTAAACCACTGATCAGAATTTCATGAAACTTATGCAGGAGCTTAATTACATAATGTAGATGTGCACTACGCTTTTAGTTTTCCAATAATTGTTTTTTTTTCCAGATTTTTTATATGTTTTTGACTTGGTCATTTTAGCTCAATGCAAACCATATGGTGACCACATGGTATCCGCTACTCCTCCTACGCCACTGATCAGAATTTCATGAAACTTAGGCAGGAGCTTAATTACATATTGTAGATGTGCACTATGCTTTTTGTATTCCAATAATTTCCTTTTTCCAGATTTTTGACATGTTTTGAACTTTTGTCATTTTAGCTCAATGCAAACCATATGGTGACTACATGGTATCCGCTACTCCTCCTACGCCACTGATCAGAATTCCATAAAACTTATGCAGAAGCTTAATTACATATTGTAGATGTGCACTACGCTTTTTGTTTTCCAATTATTCCTTTTTTCTAGATTTATGACATGTTTTGGACTTTTTTCATTTTAGTTCAATACAAACCATATGGTGACCTCATGGTATCCACTACTCCTCCTAAAACTCTGATCAGAATTTCATGAAATTTATGCAGGAGCTTAATTACATATTGTAGATGTGCACTATGCTTTTAGTTTTCCAATAATTCCTTTTTTTTTTGGTCAGATTTTTGACATGTTTTGGACTTTGTCATTTTAGCTCAATGCAAACCATATGGTGACCACATGGTATCCACTACTCCTCTTAAACAACAGATTGGAATTTCATGAAACTTATGTAGGAGCTTGATAACATATTGTAGATGTGCACTACGCTTTTTGTTTTACAATAATTTTTTTAAGAGATTTTTGACATGATTTGGACTTCGTGGTTTTAGCTCTTTTACCTCGATGCAAACCATATGGTGAATACCTGGTATCCACTACTCCCTGACCACTAATCAGAAGTTCATCAAACTTATGCAAGACCTTAATTACATTTTATAGATGTGCAATTTGTATTTTGTTTTCCAATAATTCATTTCTTTTTAGATGGTCAAGAAAATGCAGGAAGAGGTGGGGCGGGGGTATCGGTGGCCCACTAGGCCACAGTAACTCTAGTTTAATACTGAAACAGATGAGACCTTTTGCAATATAAAAGAAACCTCAGGTTCTCTTTTTAATTACTTAAGCAATTAACATTAAAATATTATGATCCTCTATTTCTCCATTTTTTCAGTAGTTCTTTAACTACTGCAATGCTGGAGCTATTTTTTTCATTGTTTTCTGTAGCTAGTAATTACTGAATCAAACGTGCCTTAGGTACTTTACTTTAGTAATAAAACAAGATAGTTATGGATTTTTAAAATTTTATCTCATTTTATTGCTTTCAGAATCCTTTAAAGGACACTTTGGACCAGTCCATTGTGTAAAGATTTCTCC
>MJUU01003348.1:33757-44152 GCA_002080025.1 Modiolus philippinarum | reverse complement strand
ACGGACGGACAGACAGACAGGGTGATTCCTATATACCCCCCCCCCCAAACTTTGTTTGCGGGGGGTATAAATATACAGAAGTGAACCAGAAGTAAAATCATACAAAATAAAGACATATTTTTATATTTAATACCAAGAACTGACCCTGAGTAAGGGGGAAGGTCAATTTCCAATGGGGGGGTAGGTCAAAATACCATGGCTTGATGAAATATGATTTACAACTTGCAAAACAGTCAAAAAATGTACAGAAGTGAACCAGAGTGATAAATCATACAAAATAAAGGCATATTTTTATATTATATACTGAGAACTGACCCTGAGTAAGGGGGTAGGTCAATTTCCCATAGGGGATAGGTCAAAATACCATGGCTTGATGAAATATGATTTACAACTTGCAAAACAGTCTAAATGTATACAGAAGTGAACCAGAGTGATAATTCATACAAAATAAAGGCATATTTTTATATTCAATACATATAGAACTGACCCTGTGTAGGAGTAGGTCAATTTCCAATGGGGGGTAGGTCAAAATACCATGGCTTGATGAAACATGATTTATAACTTGCAAAACAGTCTAAAAATATACAGAAGTGAACCAGAGTGATAAATCATACAAAACAAAGGCATATTTTTATATTATATACCGAGAACTGACCCTGAGTAAGAGTTTAGGTCAATTTCCCCTAGGGGTAGGTCAAAATACCATGGCTTGATGAAATATGAAGAACAACTTGCAAAATAGTCTAAATGTATACAGAAGTGAACCCAAGTGATAATTCATAGTAAATAAAGGCATAAATATTTAATACCAAGAACTGACCCTGAGTAAGGGGTATAGGTCAATTTCCTATGGGGGGTAGGTCAAAATACCATGGCTTGATGAAATATGATATACAACTTACAAAACAGTCTAAATGTATACAGAAGTGAACCAGAGTCATAATTCATACAAAATAAAGGCATATTTTTATATTTAATACATAGTACTGACCATGTGTAGAGGGTAGGTCAATTTCCCAGGAGGGATAGGTCAAAATACCATGGCTTGATGAAATATGATGAACAACTTGCAAAATAGTCTAAATGTATACAGAAGTGAACCAGAGTGAAAATTCATACAAAATAAAGGCATATTTTCATATTTAATACCTAGAACTGACCCCCGAGTAGTAGTAGTAACCCTTTTTGTTTTAATTTGTCCAGTTAACTCTAAGCATGAAGCATACAGATGATAAATTTCTATATATATATATGTCACTGAAGGAGAGCTATAACAAATTTTAGGCAAAAAGGACAAGTATTTTTGGCCTTTGAAAATGGCCTTTAAAAATCATGTAAATTTATAGAAAAAAAAATGTAACACTCCTGACATGTTTGTCAATTTACCGCGCGGGTCAAAATACCATACAGGGGGGATCAATTACCCAAGGCGTGGGTCAATTTACCGCAGCTAAAAATCGACCCGCGGGTCAATTTACCGTGTGGGTCAAAATACCATATGACACCGGGTATTGTCTTTTACTGGTATCCATTTTGTATACAGAAATACAACCAAATTAGAAAGGACCTGTAAAATATTCATTTTAATCTGAAACATATATCATGTTCCAAATGTTGTTTAAATCAATGAAATTTTTATGACAATTCTGCTCAAAGAGCAAAATAATTTGCAAAATTGCATAATTGTTTAACTGTCATTTTCTCTGCACGAAAAATAGGTGGAGTAGAGTGCTTATATATGCTTAACAATACTGGTTATACATTATTAAACATAAATTACAAAACTTTTTTTACGATTTTTTTTTATTTCAGCTCATGAAATTTTCCAAGTATATATTTTACATGTCTGTACAATTTTAATTTGCAGAGAGACATAATAGTGCAGACATTAAGACATTCAACAACATTTTCTAAGTTATCTCCCTTTGGAGAGAAATGGGCAGCTAGATACTTGATATACCAAGCTGTTAACTTTTCATATGAATTTTGCAAAAAATATTTTAATATCATATGGTTTATTAACTCAAAATGTGTTACATATCTAAAATACCAGTATATCAATTTCCTGGCTGTTTTCTATAAAATCTATCTATTTCTGGTACATTATTGTAGTCGTATACTCCGTCTGTATATTTCCACATTTTGTTTTATTGCATCAAATGTAAAAAATTAATTTTTTTAATGAATATCTAATGTATACAATTTTTCAGAACAAAATACTTGGTAAATCTTTGGCATTAAGTCAATCTCTGATGGAAATGAAACTGTTATTTTCTTTAATCTCCCACATAACATACAAAGCATTATATGTCATTAGATTATGAGTTAAAACAAATAATCTATTGTCAAATAACTTCAATGAATTAAAAAGATATAAATGTAGGTTAACTTTTCATGCATTTTGATAATTATGAACATATCATGATGATTTCATATAGACTTGTTTTAAATAGACCTCTGGATGTCGTAACTGAAAAACTTCAATATAGAGCAGAAAAAACCTCGCTATTTAACGCCCCTCATTTCTTTTCGCCATCTAATTAACTCTAGTGTCTGAATATCTGTTTTTCCTAATTTGACTTTATTTTCAGTATAAAGCTCTCTTATACCACTTTATAATGCCAAACCATTGGTGAAACAAATTGTAGCATATTATATCCAGGTTTTCAAACATTCATTGACAAAAATAAAAGAAAATGGGTCCATGGGACACGGATGCCCCCGCCAGATATATATCAGCAAACAGGAAGTAGATGAGTTATAGACTTGAAAAGGATAGACACAGTAAAACTCATCATATCAAAAATTTAGACCAAATATCAAATCATTACTACATACACAAACTGAGAAATCCTTGATGAAAAATGTCAATATATGGCTATAATGGGAAAAGATCAAAGTTGTCATCGAACAGGAAGTAGATGAGTTATGGACTTGAACAGGGGAGACATGGTACAACTCATCATACTAAAGCTTCAGACCAAATATCAAATTATTATTGCATACACAAGCTGAGAAATCCTTGACGAAAAATATCAATATGTGGCTACATGTGTATAATGGGAAAAAAATCAGCGTTGTCGTCAAACAGGAAGTAGTTGAGTTACCGACTTGAAAAGGGGAGACACGGTACAACTCATCATACTTAAGCTTCAGACCAAATATCAAATCATTAATGAATACACAAGCTGAGAAATCCTTGACGAAAAATATCAATATTATGGCTATAATGGGAAAAATCAAAGTTGTCGTCAAACAGGAAGTAGATGAGTTACAGACTTGAAAGGGGAAGACACTGTACAACTCATCATACTAAAGCTTCAGACCAAATATCAAATCATTACTGCATACACAAGCTGAGAAATCCTTGACGAAAATTTTCGGACGTACGTACGAACAAGAGTGAAACTTAATGCCCCCGTCGCCTAACGGCGGGGGCATAAAAATTCTTTTTTCAATTCAACACTACAACCAATTGCAATCTTCACAAATTCAAAATCTTGTTACAAGATATCTGAATTTATAGAATACCAATTTCATATTCTAAACATAACTGTGGAAAAAATATATCACATAACAAAATATACATATAGTTGAAGTTTCTGGGTAGTAGTGAAAAACGTTTTAAAGAGAACAGAGAGCTAGGGGAGAGATCAAGTTTGTGAACCCATATTTGTAATCATTTGTGCCGTAGCTTAGCTATTTATGTACTGGTATATTAACTATAATAAACTGTGCCATGTGTTCCAAATAGAATTATTGTATATCAAAATGAAAGAAATAGTGGTTTATATCTTCATGTAATTTATCACACCATATAAACTTATAACAGAAATGTAAAGAAATTTAGATAGACAAACTAAAATGAACAAAATGAAACTGATATAATAGACAAACAATATATATATATATACAGGCCAATTAAACCTAATAGTGTATTTATAGCCACCAAAAATATGTTATATAATGGATACATGTTTATTTGTATTTTAATCTAACACCATCTATTTAAAATCCATGCAAATGTTTAGCATTTTGGTATAATTAAATTTTCTCTTCTTTAATTCTTTCATCAATGGTTATTCATGCTGATTATATTTTTTTAAAATCAAGTTAAACAATTTACCATTACATAAACCATTCAAAACAGGGAAGTTTATTAGAACTTTAGTTTACTTGGCCGTGAAGAAAAAATAACGAAAATGAAAACTGACAACAAATGTTAGAATGTAAAAATAATAACATTCCAAAAATAAAATGAAGGGATACCTATGGGAATGGTCCACAGAATGCCTGAAAGCAACAAAGAGACTAACATTAAATAATGATATATCTACAACAACAATAAATAATGTCTTAAAAATAAATGTCCAATTTTGAACAAATTATAGAGGATATGGTAAGCTAAAGTTTAAGCATAACAGAAACTCTGTATGTCATGAACAACTCGACCCATAAAATTCTGAAATGAAGTTTTATGTTATCGCAAAAAGCATTAAAATTAAAAAGCCAGCATTACAGAAGTCTTGCTAATATTCTTTCAATGAACAATATTTAAACTGATCATTTTGGCGACATAATGTTGGCCATCTACAAATAATTTCTCCACACTGCCAGCCATACTTCTTTTTTCAATTCCAACAAACATAGGTAATCAACGATTACAAAGTTCGCCTCTTTATGGCACATTGTCAGAGTAACCCAATTTTGTCTGGATGCTGATCTACCATCTGAGATGTATGCATATGTAAGGTTACAGTGATCCTACCATGTATAGTTACTGAGATCTGAACTCATCCAAAAACTTGAATGTAAATGAATCAAGTGTGAAATATAGGTCAAAGTGACCTAATTTTGCCTGGATGCTGACCTACCATCAGAGTTGCATGCAAATGCAAGGTTACATGATCCTACCATGTATAGTGACTGAGATCTGAACTCGTACATAAACTTGAATGTAAGTTGTTCAAGCAGAAAATATAGGTCAAAGTATTGCCTGGATGCTGACCTACCATCAGAGATGCATGCATATGCAAGGTTACATGATCCTACCATGTATAGTGACTGAGATCTGAACTCGGACGTTAACTTGAATGTAAGTCATTCAAGCGGAAAATATAGGTCAAAGAGACCCAATTTTCTTGGGAGGCTGTGAGATAGCCCAAGATGCATCTGTATACAAAGTTTGATGATCCTACCCTTCATAGTTACCAAGATATATACCTAAATGCGGATGTGGACGCGGACGCGGACGCGGACGTAGACGCGGACGCCGGGGGTACTCCAATAGTCCCCCTCAACTTCGTTGAGGCGAACTAAAAATAGCATTTTCATTGATAAATTTTTGATAATTTAAATTCCTTGAAAAATATAAGTTAAATTAAAATTTTGCTATGTAGATTTATTCAGACAGAGTAAATACTTAAAAATGTTTTTTTCGTAGTTTTCTAATATCTAATGGCATGAAAATTTGACTGTGAATTTCAATTAAATTCATAGATGGCCATTGATTTTAACAATATGACATGCTGTGTTAAAAAGAACATGCTAAATTCAGTCTTGTCAACTTAATTTTTCAAGTCAACAAAATTGAATTTTTTGTTAGAAATATGATTTATTTAACATGCTAAGCATGCAGTAGATTTTCAACATTGTACAAATATATCGTCCCCCAGAATCAGAACAATTGATCCATGTGTAAACATCACAAATCGTTTGATGTCACAATGGATAGTGTGTCAAAATTGGTGCAGACTTTTCTTCTGCACAAGTAACAGGACATTGAAATCATATTTTATGGAAGAAATAGCTAGTTATATACGATCAAAATAAAAGATGAATATATCTTTCACTCATGTAAGAAATTAATGGAATTTCTTAAATTCATTAAAGATATCCTGATCTTTTCTCATGTAAGAAACTATCATTCATAAAAGGGTATGAATGGTCTTTACCGTTAACCATGAAATGGCCTTTTTCTCCTACCATTAACAACTAAATCAATAAAATTTTTACCATTAATCGCCAAAAATGCTACGTGATTCGTGAATGGGCTAAAATGTCCTACCGTTAACTTCACATGACTGAATTATTTACCATTAACTGTCAAAAGAGTACCCCCATTCACATCCTCTCATAGCTACAATCCTGAATATAAGGGTAGTTGTGTTTCAGTTTGCTAATGACCTTAAATATTATCGAGTAGATAAAAATTAAAGAGCAACAGTATATTTGTACTTCTGCCTTTCTGAGCAATGCTCATTCTACTTCTTCCTTTCTGAGCAAAGGAATCAATCAGCTGGTTATGTGCAAGTCCTGATACTGTACAGTATATTTTACTAGCTAATGTGAAATATGGCTCAATATTCATTCGACAATGATTCTTCACTCAATATTGTGTATATAAATACTTTTATTAATGCTTTCATCCAGTTTCCTTTTCAAAACTATAGGAATTCTTCCATCTTGTACATTTGATATCATCAATTGTCACTATCTAAATGACCTTTTTAGAAATATTATTTTGCCAGAAATGTATACAGCTTAAAAATATTTTTTTCCCAAATAATCCTTGTAAATGAATTTATAGATGACGTTAGAACAATTCTTTGAAAAATCCCATGAAAGAACTCTCTCATCCCCCCCAAAAAAAATTCCTAATTCTAAATATCCGAATGTTATTGTATACATCTGAACGTTGAAAAACACCAAAACATTTTCATCATTCCAAATTTAAAAGGAGCTTGTCATTCTCTAACGGAAACATTCTTTTTAAAAAAACTTTTAGTAATTTTTTTATATTTGTTTGTTTGAGGAGCAGTAAAAGAAAATGAAAATTCTTTTAATGGTCATAAGGTATATGGTATATCAAAATAAACTAGTTGTGAAACTGAAAAAAACAAGAGGCTCTCAAGAGCCTGTATCGCTCACCTGGCCCTTGATTAACATAGACATTTTATGTTAAAGAGCCCTTATATATAATTAAACTATAAATCCAATATCCCTAATTAGTTAAAGGGGAGAAGACCTCTGTTAGTTTAACACTGGACCCCATGAGAAACACTAAGTTCCTCGCTGGCTGCCATGTTGAATGTAGCGCAATCCTGAAAAACACCTTTTTGTAAGGAACAACCCAAAGACTTTTGTGGCCAAGTTTGGTATCAATTGGCTCAGTAGTTTCAGAGAAGAAGATCTTTGAAAATGTTTTCCCATAGGATCCAATGTTAAACCTATGTTTCCCGCTGGCAGCCATCTTGAATATAGCACTGACCTGAAAAACACCTTTCTTGCAAAGGACCACCTAATGACTATTGTGGCCATGTTTGGTTCCAATTGACCCAGTAGTTTCAGAAAAGAGGATCTTTGAATGTGTTTTCCCATAGGGTTCAATGTTAAAACTGTGTCCCCCTCTGACGGCCATGTTGATTGTAGCACAATCCTGAAAAACACCTTTTTTGTAAGGGACAACCCACAGACTATTGTGGCCAAGTTTGGTACCAACTGGCTCAGTAGTTTCAGAGAAGATCTTTGAAAATTTTTTCCCATAGGGTCCAATGTTAAAACTATGTTCTCCGCTGGCAGCCATCTTGGAAATTGCGCGGACCTAAAAAACACCCTTTCTGTAAGGAACCACCCAAGGACTATTGTGACCGAGTTTGGTTCCCATTGACTCAGTTGTTTCAGAGAAGAAGATCTTTGAAAGTGTTTTCCCATAGGCTCCAATGTTAAAACTATGTTTCCCGCTGGTGGCCATCTTGGAATTCGCGCAGACCTTAAAAACACTTTTTTGTAAGGGATCACCCAAGGACTATTGTGGCCGAGTTTGGTTCCAATTTGCCCAGTAGTTACAGAGGAGAAGATCTTTGAATGTGTTTTCCCATAGGCTCCAATGTTAAAACTATGTCCCCCGCTGGCGGCCATGTTAAATGTAGTGCCATCCTGAAAAACACCTTTTTTGTAAGGGACCACCCAAAAACTATTGTGGCCAAGTTTGGTACCAATTGGCTCAGTAGTTTCAGAGAAGAAGATCTTTGAAAATGTTTTCCCATAGGCTCCCATGATAAAACTATGTTTCCCGCTGGCAGCCATCTTGGAAATCACACGGACCTAAAAAACACCTTTTTTGTAAGGGAATACCGAAGGACTATTGTGGCCAAGTTTGGTTCCAATTGGTTCAGTAGTTTCAGAGAAGAAGATAGGGTCCAATGTTAAAACTATGTTTCCCGCTGGCGGCCATCTTGGAAATCGGGCGGACCTAAAAAAACATCTTTTTTGTAAGGGACCACCAAAGGACTATTGTGGCCAAGTTTGGTTCCAATTAGCCCAGTAGTTTCAGAGAAAAAGAATTTGAAACGTTTTTTCCATAGGCTCCAATGTTAAATCTTGGTCCCAGCTGGCGGCCATCTTGGTGACGTACAGACCTGAGCGACACAATTTTTAAAGGGGACCACCCAAGGACTATTGTGGCCAAGTTTGGTTTCAATTGGCCCAGTGGTTTCAGAGGAGAAGATCTTTGAATGAAAAGTTTACGGATGGACGACGGACGGATGACGGACGCAAAGTGATGGCAAAAGCTCACCCTGGCATAGCCAGGTGAGCTAAGAAAACTTAAATTTTCCAAAGCAAAAAAAAAGTCCTTACCAATATATACTCGTGATTGCTGTTATGAATAGTAACAAGGGGTTCCTTACATGGTAATTGGCATGCGTTCCATCATCATCATGTCATGTGCAGTCCAATTTATTACATCAAATTTATACTGCAGAAATATCCATCCAATGTCGAAGAGGGGAGGTAAACCCAGAAATTTCAAACAAAATATTTAGTCCGATTGGCTGACAATATGTTAGAGGTAAAGATTGAAAATGACTCCTTACCAGTACAAGTTAGGTATAGGGAAATAAATTGACATAGATATATATGCTGATTAATAAACTTGAATGCAAAATTAAAGGAAAGTCATTCAAGCATCAAATGTAGGCCAAGGTCAAAACATTTTCTGTGTATTGCATGGTATACAGTTTATGTAGGGATGTTTTTAATATATCACCACAATGACATGTACACAAAACACTAAACAGATGGCCAAGGATAAATCAAGTTGTAGGCAGGGCATAGAAACAGCATTGTCAATTAACCACCATACTGAATGGATGGGCAATCAAAATGAATAGAAAATTTGAAAAGATATGTTTGATAAAACTTTGACAAAGCACTCCCAAACTTCATTTAACCCCAGTATTCCAACACATCAATGACCACACAATATTAATATGCACATGACATTGATGACATCAGATCTATTTTTAGTTACTAGCCAATGTTAGAATGTAGGTTATATGACAAGATGGCTTCACCTGTGATGAGGTCTAGGCTCATTCAACGAACTATTGGAACTATACAGGGTGCCTGTACTACTTATTCCTAAGCTGAAAAATTATAATATGGTATAACATGTTAAAGCTAGAATGACAGCTATTTACATTGCATGGCTTCCATAGATTTCAACTATCAAATGAATAATTCCTTTTTTATGTAACTTTAATAGGTATTTTAGTATTTTTCTTTCACACTTTTCTAAAATTGTGGTGTCAAATCTTCATATGAAATCTTTATTTACTTGTTATTTCAAATTTTTTATTTCCAAACAAATCAACTATTTTAACATGGCCAAAAGTCAAAATCAATTGACGTTATTAAAAAGCTAAGATCAACTCTAGGAAAGCCAATTTTCAAAGTCAATGAAATGATAATATCAAAGAAAAGAAGAGAACATTTGTTATGCATGTATATTTCATTTTATGATAATGATGAATATTGTAATGTTTACATGAAAGATGGGAATTTCTTGTTTAAAAAAAAACATCAAGAAAATGAGAGTGAAAAACTGAATCAGAAAAATGATACCTAATTGAGAAAAATCTGATAAATATTTTGCAATAAAATAAGTCTTCACTTCTTATTATTTTACATTTTAACTTGTTATCATTGCTCTTACAAAGTAAGTACTCAAGAGTGAAAATTCATAATTATGAAACTTATGAATTCATAATAATTCACATATACCACAAATGCAAATAATTTTGCCCTTTAACATAAACTAGAGGCTCAGACACTGAGCCTGTATCGCTCACCTGACAAAATGCTGAAGCAGGGTTTTCGATGTTCTGCATGGTGGCCATGTTTTTTATGTGAATTTCCCATAGGGCCATAATAAACTATGTTTTGTGCTGGCGGCCATGTTTTTTATTGGATTGGAACAAAATCAGCAATCTTAGTTAAGGACCTTCAGTTCATCATTCTTGTAAAGTTTGGTTGAATTTGCTTCAGCGGTTTCAGAGCAGAAGAAGAAAATGTAAATTTTCCCATAGGGTCCAATGTTAAACCTAAGTTCTG
>MJUU01003348.1:0-21014 GCA_002080025.1 Modiolus philippinarum | reverse complement strand
AAACCAACAGACCAAATTCAATATTCCCAAACTAAACTGAAATTCAGACTTAATTAGGCATGATGAACAAAAACCACCAGACCAAATTCAATATTCCCAAACTAAACTGAAATTCAGACTTAGTTAGGCATGATGAACAGAAACCACCAGACCAAATTCAATATTCCCAAACTAAACTGAAATTCAGACTTACTGTGAATTCATTTAATTTCGTGGGTACCAATTTTCGTGGGTAGAGAAAAAAAGACATTTCGTGGTGTACGTAAATTCGTGGATTGCCATTTCAATTTATAAAATAAAGATTATAAAATTCATGGCTTCAGTACCTTCAGTATTGATGTCAAAACACCAAAATTCAGAACTGTACCTGTAATAAAGTGTCACCTTAATTAACAATTCATAGTAATGTGTAGATATTTTGTAATTAGGTAACCATCTGATATAACCGTACTCCATTCGTTATTTATAAATAGACACCTGTATTGATTGCAAAATAAACATGTTACATGTCTTTTTCAGCAGAACATAATAAAAACTTTAAAAGTTTAATTAATAATATGATATAAAAACTGAATTGAGATGGTTCTTGTCCAAACTTCTTAACTGTAAATCAACACTTTAGCGTAATTGATACCAGTTACCGCTAATTTGTTAACTGGGAAACACTTGGAAATAAAGCATTTTAACTTATTTTGCTGCTTTTAAAGGTTCAAGAGAATGCATATTTACTTATTGTTGGATATATCAGTTAGTTTGGGGCTAAGGTACAAGTGCAAGGTTTATGGCCTTCGTTGATCAGGTCCTTCATTATGTTCATTCGTGTTTGAAACTTGCACAAGGAAATCACATTTCGTTGAGTATTTGAATTCGTGGTTTGGGGACACCCACGAAAACCACGAAAATTGGTACCCCACGAATAAAAATGAATTCACAGTAGTTAGGCATGATGAACAGAAACCAATAGACAAAATTCAATATTCCCGAACTAAACTGAAATTCAGACTTAGTTAGGCATGATGAACAAAACCAACAGACCAAATTCAATATTCCCAAACTAAACTGAAATTCAGACTTAGTTAGGCATGATGAACAAAACCAACAGACCAAATTCAATATTCCAAAACTAAACTGAAATTCAGACTTAGTTAGGCATGAGGAACAAAACCAACAGACCAAATTCAATATTCCCAAACTAAACTGAAATTCAGACTTAATTAGGCATGATGAACAGAAACCAACAGACCAAATTCAATATTCCCAAACTAAACTGAAATTCAGACTTAGTTAGGCATGATGAACAAAACCAACAGACCAAATTCAATATTCCCAAACTAAACTGAAATTCAGACTTGGTTAGGCATGATGAACAAAACCAACAGACCAAATTCAATATTCCCAAACTAAACTGAAATTCAGACTTAGTTAGGCATGATGAACAGAACCAACAGACCAAATTCAATATTCCCAAACTAAACTGAATAAAGGGCTGGAAAGAATAAAGAAATTTAAGGTAAACCTAGATAGTACAGATGGCCATATTTACCATTCATGTCCCCTCCATTGAGAAAACATAAATACATTTAGAATACAAATTTTGCATTACAATCTCTATAGGGCCTGTAAGTCTCATAAAATTTTGGAACTTCCGGGATCAAAAATTGTACCCGGAAGTTACATGTTTAACAAAGATATATGGAGTTTCAAACAAAAAATTGAACGTCACAATCCTCTGACGTCATGTTTTGGCGGGAAACGTTTTCGAATTGCCTGTTTATCGTGGATTCTCGTGAGTCACATGACGAGACTTACAGACCCTATATGCAACAAAGGTGCATTTTTTATCCATATTAATTTAATCTAAGGATCATGCAATTATACTTTTATTATTTTTTCCAATAGGAAATTACCATGATCATGAGGTTTTAAGCAACTAGCAAAAAACAAACATCTAATAGTAGGCCAATGATAATGCTAGTAACTTACTAAGGTAGCACCATCAGATCCTCTCTCGTCAAGAGGTCCGTTAGATCTAGCCAATCGTGTGACATCATTCAGCATGTTCCTTTCAGGAATCAATCTCTTCTCGTCAATTTCTTCTTGTGTAATGCCTATAAAAAACAAAGATATATTCATTAATTTTCTATAAAATCTCATAAATTTTCCTCAACTTCGAAGAAATACAGTTATTTTTTTAATCAGTCGCCACTTTATTGTAAGTCCTCATGTTTTAGGTTTAACTACAGGCTTTCCATATATAAGTTCTGTAATACAATTTGTCTGAGTTCTCAAATGCTTACTATTGTGTCCAAGGTTATAACATCTCCTTTGATTGTGGCAATATTGAATGAAAGTATACATTTATATAATGTTATAGACTATGAACTATATTGATAAAGTTTGGTGGTAGTAGTCTAAATAGTATCAATATAATGTTTACAATAGTATCATTATAATGTTTACGAGTGTAAAGAATATAAACCTACTGATGCTTTTAGCAGTCTCGGAAGATTTTGGGATTCAACAGGGACTAACTAAATCATGTTTACATGAAACATGACTGGCTCAATAGCTTCAGAACACTTTTCCAGCAAACTATATTCTGATTTTAACCCTTATCGTGCTATTTTGTTTTATGGAAAATCAGCGGTTTGCATTTATTTGCAAATTTATGCAAATTATATGCAAATGAAGCAACTGATTCTGAAGATATTTATTGTTTACTATAGAGCTAGCTAGGTGAGCACGGGTTGGGGTGGGTGGGGTGAGGAGGTGGGGGTGGTTGGGCGGGGCTAAGCCCAAAATATTGGTAACCACAGAGAAAAGTGCCATTTTTTGGCCTTTTTAGCCACTTTTTTTGGCCGCAAAATGGCCAACGATGACGTATCACAAATTTAAAGTGTTTTCTGAAGACTTTGCAGCTGGTGGGTCATTCCTACTTACAAAGTATGAATAGTTGGGTATAAGCATGATCTGTGTGTTGGGTTACATTATTCGAGGGCCTCAAAATTGACATTTTTTCACGATTTTGCACTTTTAAACAGGAAGTGGTGATGACGCATGCACCCTAGGGACTGGCACTTTTATCCTGTGATAGATATGACATTTAATTATCATAATAAACCAATCTAGAGTATAAGGTATGAAGTGTTGCATTCTGGTTGCCAAAAAATGGAGCCCACCCCTTCCAAAATGTGCGAATATTTTGCACTTTTTAATGAAAAGCCTACGTTTCCATGCTGATATGACCTAGGATTGGCAAAATTGTCCTTTCTTGATATGTGATATTGTTGGAAATAGCTATTTCTATGTTTTGAGTGCAAAAAACCGTATCTGCATAGGTTTTGGGACCTGTAAGAGGTGTTCAACTGAAGTATGACTGCAACCCGTCAAATGACGGGACCCGCATGGTAAGTGTTAAGTCTGTGATTTTACTTTCTGAGAAATAATGATAAAACTATGAAAAGTAAATGGACCCTATGAATGCCAACTGGTGGAAGTAACATCGACCTGACAAAGCTGAGACCAAAATTGGATTTTTCTGCCATCATGCCTTTATTGTAAAACCTGTCATAATCGGAAGAAATCTTGTAAACTAGCAGAATTATGGCAACAGCTACACAGTCTGCTAAGAGTGGTGAACTTCATTGTGATCTACATAAATAGACTGATAGTCTTATCATGCCATCATCACTCATCTGAAACTTTCTCAAATGAAATTGACAGATCAATATTTCAAAGAATGGATAAAAATTCCTTGTACTTCATTCTGTCCAGACTCTTCATAACTTCAACTAGAGGCTCACATGAGCCTGTATCGCTCACCTGGTGACTGGTTTTATTCATTGTCACCAAAAGACCACCCATTCATACTATAAATCTGTAGTGAGTTCACCATATGTTACATTTTCATTCTTGGATAAGGTACAAACTAAAAATCACAAACTTTGGAAGGGATCACCCAAAGACAATTGTAACCAAGTTTGGTTCCAACTGGCTCAGTAGGTTCAGAGGAGAAGACATTTGAATGCATTTCCCATAGAGTCCCTATGTTAAACTATGTTCCACGCTGGCGGCCATCTTGGATGAGGTATGAACACAAAAATCACAAACTTTAAAGGGGATACGCCAAGGATTATTGTGAACAAGTTTGGTTCAATTTGGCTTTGTAGTTTCAGAGGAGAAGATCTTTGAATGCATTTCCCATAGGGTCCCTATGTTAAACTATGTTCCCTGCTAGTGGCCATCTTGAATGAGGTATGAACATAAAAATCACAAACTTTGAAGGAAAACATCTAAAGACTATTGTAACCAACTCTTTTGCAATTCACATTTAACCTTTATCTCAAACAGTTTTTGAAATAAAAGTAAAAACGTTAAAAAATTGTGAAAATTCAAAGAAAAAGCAGCAATAACTCCTGTATGGGTTGTCAATTTTTCTTTAAAATTGGAGGACATGTAGATCTTACTATGCTGACTATTTTTGTTATATATCTTCTACCATTTTCAATATATACTAGTACAAGACTAAAAGTAACAAAAAACTGAAAATTTTACAGAAAAGGGGCAATAACTCCAAGACGGGTAAACATATATTCTTCAACATTGCAGGGCAGGTAGATCTCATCATGCTGATCATTTTCACCCCCATGTCAGAATTTTGATATCTGTAATGGTTTTCAAGTAATTTGCAAAAAACAGCAATTTACCACTATGTTCTATTTTTAGTAACAGTGGCCATGTTGTTTGGTCTACAGACATGAAAATCACAAACTTGAAAGAGCATACCCTGGTGATGATTCAGGCCAAGTTTGGTCAGTATTGGCCCAGTAGTTTCAGAGGAGAAGATCTTTGAATAAAAGTTGACGGACGGACGACGGACGCCAAGTGATGGCAAAAGCTCACATGGCCTTTGGCATGGTGAGCTAATAAAGGAGAGTTCTAACTGAGGAAGAAATGAATTGAACTTGAAGAAAAACTATTATATTTACAAAAATTTCTCCTTCCCTAATGATGTTACATTACTTCCCCCTTATAGGAGAATCACAAGACATTCAGGAAACGATTATGCCACAATACATACATTTGAAAGTACTTTTAGTTTTTGTAGCTATATACAGATCTCTCTATAGATGTTACAGAAGTGCAAACAGAATCAAACGACTTCCACAATTAATTAAATTGAATGCAGCAATTCAGATTTTCAGTAAAAGATGATGGGGCTAAATGTGATATTTACATTATGGAATATTACACCAAATTCTGTTGGTTATGCTTTGCAATTGTGTAAGATTATCCCATTCATCTATCAATTATAGGACAATATTCCTGGTAATTTGGAAAATTACATGTCAGAGAATACGACCACATTAAGTCATTTACTGTTTTATCTAATTACGATGATCAATATTGTTGTCATTTTTAATCCAATTCAAGCTCCTTTTAAGTAAGCTATGAATTTTATTCTTTATTTATTTATAACTAATGCTAACTGGATTTCAGAATTTCAATGTCAATGACTCTTCATAATCAACATTTGTAAAACTGAAAGTCAGTCAACTTAGTGAATGTCAGATATCATCCTGTCATTATAACATAAACAATCTAGTTATAGTTCTTCAAACCACTTCTTAACTTTTTTCATCTGAATGCATACGTTGAGCCTCCATAAGGACTTAACTAGCCATCCATATACTATTGTGATCAAGTTTTGTTCCAACTGTTCAATGTTTTCAGCCAAATTATCTGAAAATTTTACCAATGGAAACTATGTCTCTTGTTGGTGACAAGCTTGGATACATTGTGAACATTTCAGATGATATTACACAGAGGGCCACCCAAGGACTATTACTATCAAGTTTTTTTTTTCCAATTGGCAAAGTAGTTTCAAAGAAGGTCTTAAAATAAGTTTTCCTATAAGGTAGCTATGTTCCCACTGGTGGCCATCCTGGGTTAGATGCAGACATGCCAGATACTATCTTTGAGGGGGACCCTATCTAAGCACTTTCGTCCTGTAGACTGATGTTGATTTCCCTATTTGTTACAGATATTTAGCACACCACAGCCATCTGGAATAGATGTGGACATCCTGAAAACTTAACTGTAAACTAGCACTATTCTTTGTGGGGATCCAATTTTTGTGGATTCATGGTTTTCTAAAACCACAAATTAAAGTCTCAACAAAATGTACATTTTCCTTAGAGTTTTAATGTATGGAATTTAAAACCACGAATTTACATACCAAAGAAGCAGTGATTTTTATGAAAACCATGAAATTTGGTGTCCACGAATAAAAGTTTTTCCTCTGTAGTAATAATTATGAAAACCACGAAAATTTATGTCCACATGCAGATAAAAAATTCTTCCAAAGTATTTCTGAAAGGGAACAACAAAGAACTATTGTGACCGACTATTGTGACCAAGTTTGGTTTCAATTTGCTCAGCAGTGTATAAAGAGAAGATTTTTGAATCAATTTTAAAATAGGCATTGTTCAAACAAGAGCTGTCGCTGAATGGCAGCCAAATATACCCCCCGCTCATTGAACCCTGAATCGATATAGTAAGTGCTAAATTAAGTTGGTGTGGACACAATACAGGTGTGGACACAGTACAAGTGTGGACACAATACAAGTATGGACACAATGATATAATCTTCAAGAAAGAACTTTTCACTGGGGTTCCAATGAAAACACTCTGTCTAAATCAGACAAATATAAAATTCACCTTTTTCAGCCTACTTGACATTTTACACATCTACATATAGTGTTCTTCCTTTGTCTAAAGTTTCATCAAAATCCTTCAAGTGGATTAAATATGTTCAATGCCAGTTACAGGCCAGCTGGCATCAGATATTGCAATTCAGGACTGAATTTTTTAAGAGGATCACCAAAGGACTATTCTGATTAAGTTTGGTTTAATTGGCTGAAAGGTTTCTGAGGAGAAAATCCTTCAATGTAAAGTTAATGCCAGACAACAGATGCAAAGAAATAGCAAAAGCTCACCCTTGCTACCCTGACAATAGAATGAAATTCTAAAATATATATAGTATATAACTTATAGAAAGTAAAAAAGTCTATAAATAACAAGATAATTGATAGAATTTGTTATTCAATTTCCATTTTCCTTTCAATTTAAATCTGTTAAAATGAAATTTCTGATGTAATGTTTCCAAGGACATTTCATGCATACTGTGTGCATGACTAATAACAGCACAGTGTGGCATGAAACAGATAAGGAAATAATGGGAAGTCATTCATTCCTAAATAATTTGTAAACTGACAGTCAAACTCTCCGCTGTCTCATTTCATGTGTTCTATAATGTTCTAAATGTAACCAGAAAATAAATTTATATTGAAAATAAATTAAAAGTTTATATTGTGCTGTGAAATCACAGAGGAGTTTGTGAGGTGACAACTTGCAAGGTCAGGTAAGATATTGATTCATCTAATTCTATCATATTGCTGTTAACAGGAGATGTGCGCGTGAGAAAAACTTGAGATTTTTATCATCTAGTATATCTAAAGCAGGATGAAGGGTCTTTCTTAATAAAAGATATTATATTCCACGACACTGTTTTCAAGCAACTGACAGACAGCTAGAAAACCAACAGGAAAGCTCAAAACCTTCTTTCATCTTTTGTAAGCCAGGATACACTGCGGGTCAGGATTTGTAGGACAGTATCTTTGATTTGAAGTTATACCCTTTGCTTCTTAAACCATGAAGACTATGGAATAAAAACAACAGCGTTTCTTTTGATACCATCCGAGAAGGGAGATAACTTCTACAAAAAAAGATAATCACTGCAAGGCCCTGGCTTACGAAAATCAGAAATAACTTAAGACTCTGTAACAGATCAATGACCTTTTGCTCTAGTCTGCAAACCTTTTTAATAATCTTTGGATTTGCCTGGATCAATGCCTTGTATATTAAGTACCGGTATTTGATTGATTGATTTACTATTGCTCAAGTCTAAAGAGAAATTTTCAATAGGTACACACAGAAAATATTTGAATGCCTTTGGAGAAGAGTCAACAGCTATGGAAATTTTTTAATTGTCTAGATGTCGACTTTCACCACAAATTTTGTTACAGAAGGCAAACAAAGAGTATGGCATATGGCAAGATAAAGTTTTTTAATTATTTCTAGAGGTTTTATTCTGAATTTGCCTCTGTTTAAGAGGATTATTTATGCTCAGAAAGAGAATCTGTTTGTATTAATTATAAGTTTTTTGACATAAAAAAACGCTGATATGTTCCATATGACTTTCATTGACTTTGAAATGTGACCTCCAAGCAGATGATACCCCAAGGTTTTTGCTAGTGCTGTAGCTTTGTGGTGTTAATGCCCAATTTTGTTTTTCTTTCTTCTCTGCTGTCTCCATTTGAATTGCCTTCATGCCATATTTCAGGGGTTTTTAATCCAGATTTTATTCCTTTTTATGTTTTTGTGCTTTGACAGTTTGGTATTTGTTTGCTGATGATATAAAAAATGTAATGGTATGAAAAGTAAATAGAAAGCTAGCTGAAAAACAAATCCAATATTATCCTTACCAACTTTGGCCATTTCAGTTTCGATATAATCTAATGTAACTTCATCTTCACAAATATCATAAGGCATGTTACCATCAGCATTAACTGCTAATAACTCTGCTCCCCTGTAATATAAAGTATAGGCATACAAGTCACAATAGATGGACTCTACAATAAAAACTTTTGTCCTCGTAGACTTAAATGTTGTACAAATTCAAGTTACCTCTATATTTAAAAGATCGATCTTTAAATCACCAACCAACTTGAATATAAATAAAATTGGTATCCAACAATTACAGAATGGTTACATTACAACTGTTACTAGAAAAACAATTGTCAAGTTAAGTTTCAAGTCAAATGTCCACGTTTTTGTTGATAATGCAACATCANAAAAAACAAAAGTAAGTCGGGTTTATACATAAATCAAGTTCTTTAGTCTATCTTTTTCTTATCAGACAATTTCTCACAGGAGAAAATGCCTTTTCAGTATAAATAAATGTGATTTCTACCTTAGACAGTGGAGTCATCTTCTCAAGTCAGAGCTTTAATGTAGATGGACTCAAAACTCTGACTAGATTCTGGGAAATACATAGAAGTTATAAGGTAGATACAGTAAACCAAATAATTTTCATGAGTGATATTAGGAACTGTGAAAATATCACACAAATAAATCATCACCAGAAAAAGGAAATCGAGAAAATTGGATACTGTCAAGTTGATCACCATGAGGGACAAAAAGTGAAAATATGTTGGTGTACAGTTATATTTAAATGCTGTGAACCTGAATTTATCTTTTACTAGTAGTGATCTAGAATGAGAGACAACTAGAATACTGACAGTCAGAAAGGGCCCCGCCCCCTTGTGTGTCCTAAAAACCTGACTGCGAAATTTCATGGAAATAAGATCTTCCTCAAAAACAAAAGGGAGCTTCCTTTGATCAGGACCAACCTTGTGTATATCATATAAATCCCTGATGGGAATTTTTATTTATTGTACGACATACAGCTAATTCTCAAAATATGCACTTTTTCATATAAAAATGATCGTTTTCTCCAAAAAATCATTTTCAGATTTTTCACAAAAACGAAAGGGAGCTTCCTTTGGTAAAGTTCAACCTTGAGTATCAAAATCATTAAAATCCCTGAAGGCAATCTTGAGTTATCGTACGACATAGAGCTAATTCTCAAAATATGCACTTTTTCATATAAAAATGAAGTTTTTTCCCAAAAATCATTTTCAGATTTTCCACAAAAACNTATTTAAAAGATCGATCTTTAAATCACCAACCAACTTGAATATAAATAAATTGGTATCCAACAATTACAGAATGGTTACATTACAACTGTTACTAGAAAAACAATTGTCAAGTTAAGTTTCAAGTCAAATGTCCACGTTTTTGTTGATAATGCAACATCACAAAAAACAAAAGTAAGTCGGGTTTATACATAAATCAAGTTCTTTAGTCTATCTTTTTCTTATCAGACAATTTCTCACAGGAGAAAATGCCTTTTCAGTATAAATAAATGATTTCTACCTCAGACAGTGGAGTCATCTTTCCAAGTCAGAGCTTTATTGTAGATGGACTCAAAGCTGTGACCAGATTCTGGGAAATGCATAGAAGTTATAAACCAAATAATTTTCATGAATGATATTAGAAACTGTGAAAATATCACACAAATAAATCATCACAAGAAAAAAAAATTCGAGAAAAATGGATACTGTCAAGTTGATCACCATGAGGGACAAAAAGTGAAAATATGTTGGTGTACAGTTATATTTAAATACTTACATAAAACATCTGTGAACCTGAATTTATCTATTACTAGTAGTGATCTAGAATGAGAGACAACTAGAATACTGACAAAGTCAGAAAGGGCCCCGCCCCCTTGTGTGTCCTAAAAACCTGACTGCGGAATTTCATGGAAATAAGATTTTCCTAAAAAACAAAAGGGAGCTTCCTTTGATCAGGACCAACCTTGTGTATATCATATAAATCCCTGATGGGAATTTTTATTTATTGTACGACATACAGCTAATTCTCAAAATATGCACTTTTTCATATAAAAATGATCGTTTTCTCCAAAAAATCATTTTCAGATTTTTCACAAAAACGAAAGGGAGCTTCCTTTGGTAAAGTTCAACCTTGAGTATCAAAATCATTAAAATCCCTGAAGGCAATCTTGAGTTATCGTACGACATAGAGCTAATTCTCAAAATATGCACTTTTTCATATAAAAATAAAGGGCTACGCCGAGTGCAGCATGATACGACCGCAGCATGTCGACCACTGAAACTTGAACAAGTGTAATTTAAAAGTGAATGTGGACACAGTTAAGAGCTTGACACATTAACTTGATGGACACACTAAGTAGGTAGACATAGTAATTGTTGGACACAAACTAGAAGGAAAAAATCCGTCGAAATCAAATTAAAAAGAAAGATTTTACATATTTTGAAAATTGCAATTTCGGCCCTTTTGACCCCTTATAGATCGGAAACCATAAAAGATACAAAAAATCTGTTGGAATAATACTGAAAGCTTACAAAAAGAGGAATCTTTAGAAAAAAATTCCATCAAAATCCAATGAAAAATAAAATTTAGGTAATATGCATATTTGCAATTTTGGCCCCGTTTGGCCCCTTATATCTCAAAAAGAAAACAAATTAACAAAAATCTAATAAAAGCGCACATGTTAATTTTTCATAAGGAATCCATTGAAAAAAACTGCATCAAAATCCGACAAGAAATAAAAAAATAAATTTTTTGAGATTCCCCCCTTTTGGGCCCCATTTATCTCATGAACAGTACATGCGAAATGAAATCCGTTGACATACTACTGATTGGAAATTTTCTCAGGAGCACACTGAAAAAACCCCCATCAAAATCTGATAAATAATAAAAATTCTACAGCCAAATACAAGAAAACACCCGATTTTCCCCTTTTTGGCCCCTTTTTAAAAACGGGAGGGGCCACGATGACCAAAACCACTCCAAGCCTTCCTTTTGTGCCAAGGAACATTGTGCTAAAATTTCATAAGGATTGATCAACTTGACAAAAAACAAAAGTGTCTACAGACAACAACGCCGCCGCCGCCGACGACGACAACGACTACAGCACCATACCATTATACGACCTCAAATTTTTTGTGGTCGTATAATGAAGTTTTTTCCCAAAAATCATTTTCAGATTTTCCACAAAAACCAAAGGGAGCTTCCCTTGGTAAAGTTCAACCTTGAGTATCAAAATCATTAAAATCCCTGAAGGCAATCTTGAGTTATCGTACGACATAGAGCTAATTCTCAAAATATGCACTTTTTCATATAAAAATGAAGTTTTTTCCCAAAAATCATTTTCAGATTTTCCACAAAAACAAAAGGGAGCTTCCCTTCGTAAAGTTCAACCTTGGGTATCAAATCATTAAAATCCCTGAAGGCAATCTTGAGTTATTGTACGACATAGAGCTAATATGCACTTTTTCATATAAAAATGAAGTTTTTACCCAAAAATCATTTTCAGATTTTCCAAAAAAAACAAAAGGGAGCTTTCTTTTGTAAAGTTCAACCTTGAGTATCAAAATCAATAAAATCCCTGAAAGCAATCTAGAGTTATCGTACGACATAGAGCTAATTCTCAAAATATGCACTTTTTCTTATAAAAATGAAGTTTTTTCCCCCAAAAAATTTTCAGATTTTCCACAAAAACAAAAGGGAGCTTCCTTTTGTAAAGTTCAACCTTGAGTATCAAAATCAATAAAATCCCTGAAAGCAATCTTGAGTTATGGTACGACATAGAGCTAATTCTCAAAATATGCACTTTGCATATAAAAATGAAGTTTTTTCCCAAAAATCATTTTCCGATTTTCTTCAAATTCGAAAGGGAGCTTCCTTCAGTCAAGTGCAACTTTGAGTAAAAAAATCATAAAAATCTGTAAAGGCATTCTTGAGTTATCGTACAACATAGAAAATGCTGACGGACGGACAGGCTAATTACTAGCTCAAATCAAAATATGCACTTTTTCATATAAAAATGAAGTTTTTTCCCAAAAATCATTTTCCGATTTTCTTCAAAATCGAAAGGGAGCTTCCTTCAGTCAAGTGCAACTTTGAGTAAAAAAATCATAGAAATCCGTAAAGGCATTCTTGAGTTATCGTACGACATAGAAAATGCTGACGGACGGACGGACAGACGGACGGACAGGCTGATTACTATAGGGCGCCATTTCATGGCGGGGCCCTAATAAATATCTCTTGTCTATAAAAAGAATTCTCTGACAGCATTCTCATGAACAAGGTCAGCAGAATATAAATGTTATAAAAATCCAGCCCTTGACAATTGATGCATTACCAAATAGTAAATATACATTCTGTAGCTTAAGTCAATGCAAATCTTGGATATTGCTTCTAATACATGGGATTAATTCTGACTGATCCTGGGATAAAAAAATTCAGTGTCCGTCTCGAAATTACCATAAAAACATACAGAATAACTGGATTATCATAAGATAATAGACATTTTGAATTTCTGTAGACTGCAAAAATATACTGCTTCTAAGGGAGTAACATAAGGTGAAAAAGGAATACAAGTTGCTTGCTTAGTCAAACAACATTTATAGACATAATTTGTTCCAGAGAAAACAATTTCCATAATGAAGACTTCTAAAGACAGTTATATAGCCTTCTGGGTAATGTTACAATAAAAAATCATGTCTTATATCAACATTAATAAATAGTCTTTTCCTACTGAGACAAATCTTATCCAATAAAATATCTACATACTGCTGTAATCTACGAAGTCTGCTCAGAGACACATGGCTTACTTACCGATAGTATAAATATGGTCAGTAATGAACATAGATGTAAAAAAAAATTGCCTCTTATGGGTAAACAAGAATATTGAGCATCATGACAAATATTACAGTAACCTCTTGGACACTGCACCCTCTATATCCCGTCCCTCTTTTAATTTTTTTAGTCACTCATTTTCAATGTCCCTTTTGCAAAAAGTTACACCAACAGAACTTTCAGTTTATAATCTTACTTGTTGTTTCTTCTACAGGATTTAACCTTACTACACTGATTTGCCATTGTCAACACGGCAGGTGTCTTATAAGAAGTAGGAGATGCTTACTCTACTGGTGCACCTGATCTCACACATGGTTTTTTATTGGGTCTGTGTTGTTCATCTTTGTGTGTGTGTGTGCCTTCATTTTTCTTATTTATTTATTCCCTCCATATATTGTCAACCTCACTGACAAATACCACCAAAATTTTGATTAATCCAAAAGGTGGCAAGATATACAATGAACATTAGTTACATTCAAAATGACAAAATTACAAATTGGCAGTGAAATTCAGTTCTGTGTGAGGTTACTTTAAAAATTTAATTAAAAACATATAGCAGACCACATAAAATGCTGACAGAAACAAAAATAAATCTTCTGGGGATTGAGTTAGTAACTCAGATTTTAGCCAAGGACAGAGAGATATTCTCTGTTTTCTAAACTTCAGATAATAGAATCATTTCAAAATATCATTTTGGAAAGCACCAAAATAAATATTTCTGACCTGACCATTACCACAATCATAGCTACACAAATACATAAAACATGACTATTACTCTCCCAAGTTGTTAAACAAAATGTGACATGATCGCAAATAATAACAAGGCAATTTATACGCAAATCAGTTCAGGCGACCTTCTACTGTAATAGTTCAACAACCCCTCTTCATGTTGCTGTCTAATGGTTATTTAATGTCCACTCATTTTTTATTTCCACTTCATATGCTACTGTGACATAAATTTGAATTTCTCTCCCAAAGCAAGTCCATAGATATTAAAAAATAGTCTAAATTTATACTACAAAAGCAGAAATCAAGAGAAAAATAATCAGAATCGTTCTATATTAAAAGTCAAACAAATTACTGAAATTGATTAGATGTTACCAAGTGATACACAGACCAATATGGAATATGAAATTTGACATTTTTGAACTCAAAAATCTGCAGGAAAATATCTTACATTATCAATATACAAATTTTAGATCGGTCCTATTAACAAAAATTTGTGACCTTGACCTATATGATATTTTAACCCAGCATCAATGACCAATTAGAATAATAATCCGTTATACAGTGAAAACTGTCCAAACCGAACACTGACAAAACCGAATTCTACGCTATACCGAAATGATTTCAAAGTCCCGTTGCCATTTCCTATTTGTTCAATGTTAATTTTCACTGTCGAAACCGAACCCTGTGTAAACCGAATACCGAACTAATATTTAAGTCCCGACCCAAATTGTGTATTGAAATAATACCTGTCAAAACCGATCAATTATAATCAATGATAATTAAGGCTTCCCGATTTGTTTATGTAGGCGCACGTATGTGTGTTTGAGACCTGAAATGAACATTAATTTCTGTAATTTATGTACATAAATGTTGTTTTACTTCCAATATTAATCTCAAAACATAATTTGTCTTACATTTTATATAACATTTACACATAGTAAATGTAATCACATTTTTCAATTTCAATCAACTGTCAAATTTAAACCTGACAAAACTGAACACCTGTCAAAACCGAACAAAACTTTCAGTCCCATAGGTGTTCGGTTTAGACAGGTTTCACTGTAGTGTGTTTATACAATGAGTTTTATGAAATGAAAGCTTTTTCAACATGAATATTTTGTGACCTTGACATTACACCTTGCCCATACCCTAAAAAAATATTTATTTTGTAAAGTAAGTGAGAACCATCAGACAAAAACAAACAAGAGCTGTCGCCAAATGGCAGCCAAATATACCCCCCTCTCATTGAACCCTGAATCGATATGGCAAGTGCAAATTTAAGATGGTGTGGACACATTACAGGTGTGGAAACAGTACAAGTTTGGAAACAATAGAAGTATGGACACAATGATATAATCTTCAAGAAAGAACTTTTCACAAGGGTTCCAATGAAAATACTCTGTCGAAATCAGACAAATATAAAACTCACCCCTTTTTTTAGCCTATTTGACATTTTACAAAAGAATCATTATAGAGAAATTTCATTACAACACTTTGAAAACAACTTTTCAAGAGGATTACAATGAAAAAGTGTGCAGTGATCTCTCACAGCTTGACTTCACAATATCTACGCTTTAAGTTATTTCTTAGAAAAAAAATCATTTCAAAGATATCAACAAAAGTCACACTCAAATTATCTCCCCTTCCTGGTTTCATGCAATAATTGCATTCCTTAATGCACCTCTCAACATAGTATCCTTCCTTTGCCTAAAGTTTCTTTAAAATCCTTCAAGTGATTTTAGAGGAGTTGTGCTTACTAGGTAACCCATACATAGGAGATCAATGAAAAGTCAAAGTTGAATTATCTCCCCTTCCTGGTTACAGACAATAATTATATTCCTTCATGCACATCTACATATAGTGCTCTTCCTTTGTGTAAAGTTTCATCAAAATCCTTCAAGTGGTTTAAGAGGAGTTGCGCTTACGAGGTAACCCAAACATAGGGAATAAACAAAAAGTCTAAGTCGAATTATCTCCCCTTCCTGGTTTCGGACAATAATTATATTCCTTCATGCACATCTCCATATAGTGTCCTTCCTTTGTGTAAAGTTTCATCAAAATCCTTCAAGCAGTTTAAGAGGAGTTGCGCTTACGAGAAGTGTGGACAGACGGACAGACGGACAGACAGACGGACGGACAGACAGACAGGGTGATTCCTATATACCCCCCCAAACTTTGTTTGCGGGGGGTATAACAATCCATGGACAATGGGAACATCAGAAACAACAAGAAACAAGGGTGCCTTGGGTGTTTCAGTCATCCAAGTTCCACTGTAACTCATTATTTTCAGAGGTCAATCTTATGTAAACTGTGTTCAGCTCTAGCTCAGACAGCCATATATTGGAGACAGTACAGAGAAAAGGGTCTTGGTGACAGGCATAAAATTGGTACACATTCTTGTTTTTTTTTTTCTTCTCAAGTCAAGATTCTGAGACGTGTATCTAAATGTCTATAGAATTAAAAGACATTTGTCTCTGCTGGCATTTTAGATATTGGTGGATTTCAATCAAATGACCAACTCTTGTATATAAATCTTGTATACACGATTCCTGTAAAGTCTGGTTCCTCAAAAAGAAACACACTAAAGAAACTAACAGCAATCAAACTGACTGTACCAAGGAACCCAGGTAAGGAACATAGAGAGTTAAGCTTCAATCATAGTGATTCAAATACTCATTGGGATCAAATGACTGACAACTTCTCAGCAAGTATTTAAATGTTTTAAGCTAAACTTGCTAAAATGATCAATCACATTGTTTTCATCTCAATACTTTACTCAGTGAGCAGTACAGAGAATGACATAACATGGTCTTTCTAACCAAATCAAATAACAATTTAACAATTTGTTGTGATATTAACAGCATGCTTAATATCATTCATTGTGTTTTTGCTGTAAGAGATTTCATCTTCCAATCCACGAAAAAATTATATATCTTAAAATATCTCAGCCTATTGTCAAATCTCACCTACAGAAATTTAATTGTGTCTTTTTTTTATAGAAATATCTTTTTCCAATGTTTTGTTTTGTTTGTTTTTTTTTAAATTTTAACCATTCTGTAAATGCAAAATGTAAGTAAAATTACTTTGCATTTATTAAATATAAGAGTTTCTTAATCGATATAAATCTTAACAGTATTTTCCATTCAATATTGACATTTGACATAATTTGAAATTTCTTTTAATTTGTGAATGTGATATACACATATCTTAACAGCTTGACATGCAAGGTGTTAAATTCCACACAAATAATTCATGTTCACTAATAATAGATCACTTTCCTCCTAATGTACATTTGAAGAAAAAAAAGACATAGCGATTCACCACACATAGGGGGAGGGTTTGGATCCAAGAAAACGAGTTTAACCCCACCACAATTTTTGCGCCTGTCCCAAGTCAGGAATATGTTGGTCATTGGCTTGTCCTTGTCTTCTTATAAAATTTTAGTTTCTTGATATTTGGGTTATTGGATGTGGTTTGTTTCCATTGATTTATTCACTTTTTGACCTTTCTGGGCCATTTAGGGCTTACTATATGGTGTGAGGTTCCTCACTGTGTTGAAGACCATATGGTGACCCCTAGATGTTTTGTTTTGGGTCGTTTTAACCTGGATATGGGATGTTGTCTCCTTGACATTTACCCCATTTCCTTTCTTTTTCATATGTATAAAGTTTACAGCTAAATATGGGAAATGTGCACACACAAGTGAATTGACTAAATATATGCAGCGGGAAATCTAGTGGTTATCTCCCTTCTAGAAAAACTCTTCGGTGTCTCATAACTTTTTCGAAACAAATTAACAGCATGGCAACAAAAATAAACAATCAACAAAATGTCAAGATTTCAAAAGAAATAAACTAATACAATATTTAGTGAAAACGTCATTCAATTCCCAGATCTTTACTTTGTAGTTAAAAAGTGATTAAACTTGCCCACAAGAAGAGGTAATATGCGAATTCCTTACATAATTTACTGTCGTGATGAAAATATTGAGTGGACACACTGGTCAAAATCAATTGCTATAGGGCGTTAAAATGCATGTACCCAGACAAGATTATATGTACAGATAGATTTTTTAACATACTTTATTTATAGGTCAATTTAGTAACGATTCTTGCATAAGAAACGTTAAGTTCCAAATCTAATCCTATGTTACTAGGCAAAATTATATTGTTTTGAAACAGCACCATTTTCCTTTTATACCCAGGATCTCAAAGGGTAATCATCAACACAAGATTTCATTGGTTCAATTAAGGAAAAGGGCGTGCCATCAGTTAAAACCCATACAAAGACCACACGTGCTTTAATAGTGAGTAAAAATTGATATTGTTTATGTAACCTTGATGGATGCGAGGTATAAACTGTCGTTTTGTATACTTTACTTTGTCAAATCCACTGCGTGTACCCAGTCCAAAATTTGCAAATGAATTGATAAATATTTAATTTCTAAGTATATTTTTTCCTGGAAATTGCCTAGATCCAGAACTCTTTGGAACGGTGCATTTCAATTGCACGAAAATAATCTTTCAATTGCACGAGAAAACACATTTCATCTGCGCAATTTTTTTACCTGTAATTAACCTGTAATTTTGTTACTTATCTGATATTGCAGGTACCTGTCCCTTCAGCCAACAAGTATTGACAGAAATTTATTCAGAGAATATCTGAAATAAATGAACATCAATATCTTTCGATTTCCCTGCCCACCGCGTTTCTACAGCAGAAGTTTTAACTGTGCATCTCCATGCAATATCTCCAGATTTAATGATAGTGTCCACTCTATATTTAATGTTATCATAAAGCAAATTAAGCCTTTTTTCCTCTATCAGTTTGTGATACTTTCAATGGGAACAATTATTTCATGCAATTTATTCCGTCAGAAACAAATATTATATTCGTTAAGGTGGGAAAAAATGCATGTAATATCTTGTGCACTTAAATTATTAAGAATATTTTTTTTCAATCACCTAATACAAAATAAAAGGCTACGACGAGCGCAGCATGATACGACCGCAGCATGTTGACCACTGAAATTTGAACAAGTGTAATTTAAAAGTGAATGTGGACACAGTTAAGAGCTTGACACAGTAACTTGATGGACACACTAAGTAGGTAGACATAGTGATTGTTGGACACAAACTAGAACGAAATAAAGGGCTACGCCGAGCGCAGCATGATACGACCGCAGCATGTCGAATACTGAAATTTGAATATGAGCGCAATTCAAATGAATGAGGAATAGTAAATAAATGGACACAACAAAGAGCTTGAATCAGTTGCAATTTTGCTTTAGCTCAGAAACCGGAAAAGCTATGCCAAATTTGTTGACTTACTACTGAAAGCTTATATTAAGAAGAATCCAAAGAAAAAAATCTGATCAAAATCAGATGAATAATAAGGATTTCAAATATTTCAAAAATTACAATTTTGGCCCCTTTGACCCCCTTGTAGCTCAAAAACGGTAAGAGCTACGCAAAATCCGCTGCCATACTACTGACAGCTTACATCAAGAGGAATCCAAAGAAAAAAAATCCTATTGAAATCCGATGAAAAATAAATATTTCACATATTTCGAAAATTTGCAATTTAGGCCCCTTTGACCCTTGTAGCTCAGAAACGGTAAGAGCTAGGCAATATCTGTTGGCATACAACTGAAAGCTTATATCAAGAGGAATTCAAAGAAAAAAATCCCATCAAAATCCGATGAAAAATAAAGATTTCACATATTTCAAAAATTTGCAATTTTGGCCCCTTTGACCCCTTGTAGCTCGGAAAGGGTAAGAGCAATGCAAAATCTGTTGACATACTAATGAAAGCTTATATCAAGAGGAATTCAAAGAAAAAAATCCCATCAATATCTGATGGAAAATAAAGATTTCACATATTTAAAAAATTTGCAATTTTGGCCCCTTTGACCCCTTGTAGCTCGGAAACGGTAAGAGCTACGCAAAATCCGTTGACCGACTGCTGAAAGCTTATATCAAGAGGAATTCAAAGAAAAAAATCCCATCGAAATCCGATGGAAAATAAAAATTTCAGTTAATCAACAAATTTGCAATGTTGGCCCCGTTCGGCCCCTCATAGCTTGGAATGGAAACAAATTATCAAAAATAAAAGAGTTGATGCCATATAAATTTTTCATTAGGAATCTAATGAAAAAAACTGCATCAAAATCGGACAAAAAATGAAAAAAATAGATTTTTGAGATTTCCCCCTTTTGGGACCCATTTATCTCATTAACGGTACATGTGACATGAAATCCGTTGACATACATCCGATTTCAAATTTCCTTAGGATCACACTGAAAGAAACCCCATCAAAATCCGATAAATAATAAATATTCTACAGCCCAATATATGAAAACACCTAATTTAGCCCTTTTTGGCCCTTTTAAAAAAAAACGGGCGGGGCCACAATACCCGAAACCAATCCCAACCTTCCTTTTGTGACAAGCAACATTATATTTAAATTTCATAAGGATTGATCAACTAGAACTAAAGTTATCGCACGGAAACGAAGAGTCTACAGACGCCGACAACACCTAAGACGACTACGACGCCGCCAGTATCATACCAATATACGACCTCAAAAATTTTTTTGCGGTCGTATAAAAATCCGTCGAAATCAAATTAAAAAGAAAGATTTTACATATTTTGAAAATTGCAATTTCGGCCATTTTGACCCCTTATAGATGGGAAACCATAAAAGATACAAAAAATCTGTTGGAAAAATACTGAAAGCTTACAAAAAGTGGAATCTTTAGAAAAAAAATTCCATCAAAATCCAATGAATAATAAAAATTTAGGTAATATGCATATTTGCAATTTTGGCCCCGTTTTGCCCCTTATATCTCAAAAACAAAACAAATTATAAAAAATCTAATAAAAGCGCACATGTAAATTTTTCATAAGGAATCCATT
>MJUU01003347.1:56861-67154 GCA_002080025.1 Modiolus philippinarum | reverse complement strand
GCATGAGCATGAAAACATATAGACACAACACAGTTTAAATTACATTAATATGACATTTAACTAGCACATACTGATATATATATATATATATAAATATATATATATAAATAAATAAAAAAAACATCTATAAACAAAGCAACAACACCAAAATTCCGGACGTACTGGATCCGACAGGATACACCAGTGTCTACAATGTAGCTGTTATTGTTTTGTTTAGACTTTTTTTTTGTACATAGTTTTTGTTTGATTTTCGTTTTTATTTTATTATGTTTTGAAAAAGGCCTGTATAGGGGCTGATATATTAACTGTATTATTTGTGTACTGTTCACTTTCATCTATTGTTTGATTAAATAAATAAATAAACAAATAAACCTCAGGCACACCTCAGGAAAGAAAGGGACATCTATTAGTATATAATATATGAACTTGGGGGAGTATTTTCATCTATACACAAATTTAAAATGATAAATAATAGTCAGTTTTATAAAGGAAATTAATTCAATATTTTAAGACAAGATGTCAATGGAACTACCTCGTGATTTAAGCAGAAGGGCAAGCAAAGCGGTCACCCAATGGCAAAAATCACCAAATGAAATGCAAGTAGAAATTTCATGATACCCTATGTGAACCCTGAAGTACCGGTAAAAATATTTTTCATTATTTTTAAATGATATAACTACCTGTCAGCCATTCATGATTTTTATACTTAACAATATTAGTAAAGGTACTTATGTACCAAATATTCATCTTTCATAATATATATTTATATGCAATTTTAAATTCCATTGTCAAAAAACGGTTATTCACTAAATGCATTTGAATTCATTGTGGTATAGACTATTTTAAGAATTAATCAGATCAATATTATGACAAGGAGATCTACTTCAAATGTAACATGTGATTTGATAGAAATGTACATGTGAATGAACAAACACATGCTGATTTGTTTTCATTGGGAAACCCTCAGTTTTTAGGTCAAGGTCAGTTGCCCAGAAGTAGAACAACTCATGTTTCATTGTGTTATTCTTAGTTCTTCAAAGTGAAAGTTATATACAATGTTGACTTGGAAATTATGAAGAGATAGGATCTTATGGATTAGTTGTGAAATTTACAAAATGGATTGGTATACTTGAAGTGGATTATAATTTAACCAGGAGATGTTGGATATAAACCACCTGAGATCATTATTAGGGTAAATACACACAAAGGGAAAATGTCATGTCTTTTTGATGGTAGACATTTATTCAAACTTTTAATGCACTATTTTGAACTTGATGATTAAGTTATAGCTGTCTGTCACACATATAATATCTTGTCCAATTAAATTAACTGTTACTGTTGTCTATCCAGGTAAGGGGGGATGGGGGTTAAAAACCCCTTTTTTTCTTGAAAATTATTGTGCAAAACTGACAAAATCATTTGAGAATGTCCTGGAAACCCCCCTTTCTTTCATAGTACATCATTGGAACCCCCCTCTTTTTGAAGGCTGGATCTGTCAGTGAAATGAAATGCTGTCAAGACAATTAAATTATATCTAAATACACCACAAAAATGCTGAAAACCTATTATTTTTATGCAATCATGTAGGTCATGCAATATCTCCCCCCCCCCACCACCTCACCAGACTCAAACTTAAGCCAGGGTGTCCACATTCATTGTCTGTAAAGTATTTGAAAGATTTTCTAGTTTGTATTTACAATTTTTTTTTCAATAGATTTTTACACATTAGGGTTGAATTAAGTCACAGTAATCATAGAAACAAAACAGAAGTTACAAAATCATGCAGTTCTTGAGGCAACATTCTCAGTTTTTGAGGCCACCCTCCTCAGTGCAAAAGACTTCCTAACAAATGTAGCATTTCATTGCACGGATTGAGGACAAATTTAGACATTTATACAGCTTATCTGGATTATTCTTTCAATATTTGGTGAAATAAGCAAAACTGAAAATGTTCAAACATTTAACTTCAGTCTTATTTCGAAGTAAATGTGTCGTGACTGATAGCCCAATAAATACTAGGTACTATTGAAATATTATAGAAATTATCATAAGATTACAAGGTTATTGTTAGCCTCAAAAAAAAAAGATAAAAATTTTATTGGGAGATATCCCCAGTAAGAACTTTTACTGTAATATTTATATGATGACTGGTTTAGTAGGCTGACTAAGCTTGTAAACATATTTCCTCCCACAACCTGGAGGCTAGTAGTTACATTGTATAGGACTTTAAATCATTTTTATGAATTTCTAATTTATCATCAATGAAAATAAATAACGCAGTTGTCTATTACTTTTTTCAAAATTTTGATACCAAGCAGTAAAGGTCGCTGTAATCTTTAAAAATAGCTAATTTCAATGGATAATTGTAAGAAAAACAATTTAGTTCAGTAGTAACTGCAATTTGTAGATAACCTTCCTAAGCAAAAACCTGACTTTGCCAGACACCTCCCCTGAGCCTTAAGCCTATAGACTGAATTAGATACCAACCTAAACTAAACCTGGATTAAACTAGACATTTCCAATAAGGCACGGACCATTTGATTTTCAGGGAGGAACCTGGGATTTTCATCCCGGCTGGGAAATTTTTTTGACCCAGTTCACGGGCCAAGATTATTTTTTCCTGTTATACACTATGCTAAGAAATTTTGTTGAGCTAGGCTTTTTTTCTATTGGACAAAGTCAGAGCCAGATTATTTTTTTCAATCAAGCTGCTGGCCAGAAAATTTTTTTAGGCAAAAGTGGGGGCCAGAAATTTTTTTCTAAAAAATACCAGGCTTCCCCTGAAAATCAAATGGTCCGTGACTAACATAAACCTTACTTAATCAGACACCTGCTTAAACCAAACCTTGGCTAAACAGAATATTCAACTTAACCAAACCCTGACTAACCTGACTAAATCAGATACCTGCCTAAGGCCAAAGCCTCAGACTAAACCTGACTAAATCAACCTTAACTAAACCAGACACCTGGCTAAACTTAAACCTGACTTAACCAGCCAACCTATACTTACATAAAACAAACTTTGACTAAATCAAACATCCAACCAGAACCAACAATGACTTAACCTTTGACACCTACCTAAACCAAAACTTTGACTCCACCAGATATCTGTCTATACCAAACCATGACTCATTTACCTGAAATATTATGTCTAATGTCTTAGCCTGAAACCTGGTTATATCGGACAATAGTTTGCTATGTCCCTTTTCCACTCTGTATACCTGGTAAATGGATCACCTGTCTGGACTGAAACAAGATAGTCTGTTAACACAGGTTTCACTGTAATATTCTCCTCTTGTCCCCTGCGAAATGTGACCATGGTTGACCATGGACAACCATGGTTAACCATGGTTATATAGCCATGGTTGACCATGGTTAACCATGGTTTTAACAATTTTTGTTAAATGGGACACCATGGTTGACCATGGTTTTTATCAAACCCTGGTCTCTAANAATGTTTTGAAAATTATCAGGGGAAGATTCATAACAATTTTCAAAGATCAAAGCAGAAAATGCATTTGTATTCAATTTGGACAAATTAAATAATAATTTTACTGCAAAATTACACCCCTTGGGGTCAAACGCAATACAAAATTTATAAACACCATAGAATGATGAATTTTGCAAAAGAACATAATCAATATGACTCTCTGACTGGAGTGGACCCTATATCAATTCAACAGATTGTTTCAGAAAGGCACATACTACCGGTAAAAGGGTTGAATTTGGATTTTGAATGAGATTTATTTTTTTAAATTGTTTAAAGTTTTTTGTAATTTGGGAAGTTTTGATAAGTTCAAAACAATTTGTCCTATTCTGTTCATTAACTTTACAATTTAAAAGAAAATGGTATTCATCCTCAATTAAACTTTACATGTCTTACATAGTCTCTGTTGATGGGCCGACCAGTTTCTATTTGTAGATTATGGTAGCTTAAGCGAAATTGTGTTAATATTTGTCTACTATTAAAGCTGATCAAGTTTCATGGCTGTACTCTTGACATATCTGCTTATTTGTTTACCAAATTTAAGAATTCAACTATATGCACTGTAAGACAATAAATGGTTGAGATATATCAATGTATGAAGGTCATGTTATAGATAAATATTTATGTCTAAACAGGATGTCTCCCTTGATGTAGGTGTCTAGTTTTTAACTGATGAAGCATAAAGTTATCTGAAAAGTGGTACGATTTGTATTACGTATTACGCATACAAGTTTGTTTGAGGGAGCGGGAAGTATTTGAAAAAATTCGGGAATTACAATCCTGGAATGGGAAAAATTTGGGAAAATGTAGAAGAGTCTGGTTTTGAGTAGCTTAATTTTCTTTTAATATGTAGCTTATAATTTTCCTAATGTCTGCACTCCTAATTTTATATTTAGACTTTCCTTTTGTAGCTCATTTTATTTGAATCTAAAATAAAGATACTTAGAATACACAATTTGGCCTACATACATGTAACATCCTGGTCGTATTTCCATCGGGAAATCACTCCTTTATCATCACTTCTTCATATTAGATGACATATTTTATATGAATTATTTTCTACTTCCATTTTCAACTAATTTAGAGTGCCTTACTTTTCTCAATGAAAATAGAAAATTAATCTATTTTAATTCCGGTCGCAAATTAAACTACTTCTATGACTATACATTTATTTTGATTCACTGAAATATATTATTCTTGTATAGATATAACAGGTACCGATCCAGACAATTTGAAAAGGAATCCAATAAGAAGTTAATGGAAATTATGCTGAGCATAGCTAGGCATGAAAATTTTTTGTGCTTACTAAAACATCAGTATATTCATTTAAAAATACATGATCTTCCAAAATAGGGGGTATTCAGCCCCTGGCACCAATGTATAACAATATAGCATTACTTCTTTGGTAATTAGACAGGTCAGGCATTTTCTCCTGTACATTAATAGTGCATTTCAGATTCAGCGACAAATAAATTAAACAATAGTACATTGACCAGCACAGAATTGGATGGCGTCAGTGAGCTTGGAAATACTCAATTCAATTTCAATCAAACTACTAAGTGCAGAAAACTTAAATCTTTGACGATTAGGAAGAACAAGAATCATAGCAACACTCACATGACCTCTTGACAGAGACACAGCCTATACTGACATCATCAGGCAATGGATTGCAGATCAAATGAAATTCATAAAAATTACTGATAATAAAAGATACATTGATGAAATTTTGAAACAAAGTAATGGAATAATACAAGATATTGAGTTGGTCAAAAGGTGTAGAGGAATCTCCCCTCTGTGACTGAATTCTAATTAACTGTAACTTGAAGGGTAATTTTATATTATTTATTTTTCAGATCTGCTGGTGACAATTCAACAAAAAATCCCAGAATTCCATTATCTTACCTTGTCGCCCTGTTGCAACCGTCCAACATACCAGACGCCCTGGATCGAGAGGCGTCATCAGCACCGGATCATTCCGGTAGAATGGCGGTGACGCGTGTACCCACGCCGCCACCGCCAGAAATGTCATGTCCAGTTGCAGAAAACTGGTGTTATACACAGGTAAGTTAAAATTCTTATTGCATTGACCAAAAAGGTTTGTTTTATACAGTAATTAATTACTTAATGTGAACAGCAAACAGTTCAGACAGCTGTACTGTCGAAATGCCATTAAGAACAACGAAAATCAAACTGACAGTCAAAAATACCAATTTGAACAGTCAAAGATTAGCGTACAATCAAAAATACAGATAAGAAGTATAAAAGTTATATGTACAAAAAATGCTTATCAGTCCAAAATACAAAAGTGTACTGAAAAATATACACAATGAAAAAATGTCAAGAATTGCATATTATTATGTACAGTCAAAATTACAACTGAGAACAGTCAAATTTAGAATTGAGAGCAACTAAATGATGTACAGTCAAAATTACATATAAGAGCAACCAAATGTTGTACAGTCAAAATTGCTCAAATTGCAACGAGAATAGCCAAAGGTTACAAATGAGAACAACCAAAGGATGTTCAGTCAAAATTAAAAATGAGATCAACGAAAGTGTGTACAGTAAAAAAACAAAACCAAATAAATTATGGAAGGTCTATTTAAAGTAAAAAATGTAAAAATGTAAAGATGTGATAAATGATGGTATAAATTTAGTCATGTCTGTCAATATTGCAAATGAACATGACAACAACAAATTAGATGAAAAAAAATCAGCAAAAAATAGGTTAAGAAAATTATTTAGAAGATATATACTAAGATTAAAATTTTGCTGAAAAAAATTGGTCTAAAGGATTCTCAATAAATGAAAACTGTTTAAATCAAACAAAATTTTTTGGGAGGATTTTCTATGAATGAAACCTGTTGAACAAAATTAGAGACAGGATATTCTATGAATGAAACCTGTTGATTAAAATTAGAGGGATGATATTCTATGAATGTAACCTGTTGAACAAAATTAGAGGCAGGATATTCTATGAATGAAACCTGTTGAAGAAAATTAGAGGCAGGATATTCTATGAATGAAACCTGTTGAACAAAATTAGAGGCAGGATATTCTATGAATGAAACCAAATAAAAATTTGTCTGAAGGAGTCTCAATAAATGAAACCTGTCTAAAAACAATGGGTGGATACTCCATGAATGTAATCTGTGAAAGCCATAAATTTGTTCTAACATTGTGAAATTGGTGACAGTTATTGAATAAACTTGCTCATTATTTGACCCCAGCCCTTCCCAAATTAAAAGGTTCCTTATGCTTGACCACATTATCGGGAGGATTGTGTCTGTTTACAGTCAGACAATAGATGGAAAGATAAAATACAACAAATTTGTCAACAGATTTAAATAAATCTGATTATGAACTTCACTTAAATCTGGTGGTGAACTGCACTTAAATTGAATGGGAAAATTGCCACTTACATGAACTCCAAAACAAGGTTATCAGATAATCCGTCATACCAGGAAGCTTATTGTGGGACTGGTACTTTTATAGTCACACTAGAATAAAAAATTCTGTCTTTCAAATATGATAAAAGTTACCTTAAGTAAGCAAATTCATATCTTGGCATGTTCAAGTATTATTTACAATGGTGGACAGTAGCGGACTAATCCCAGAATCCCAACCTAAAAAGAAACTTAAAAGTGATGAAGTCCCAATTTCTATTTTATTTATTTCCCGAAATCCTGAGCTTATTAACTTCTGATCCCCAGGCATCCCGAAAAAGGGCAGACCCCCAAAATTAATATGAAATGCTACCTTTCTCAGGAATAGCATTTTTCACATAACTAAGCAACATCTCTGCAGAAGAACATGTAACTAGACTTATCATTCAAACTTGTAATATGAAAGCTCCAATTTATGACATATGCAAGAAATTCTGGTTTTGAAGCCACTTCACAAACATGCACATGACCAGACATTACCAGCTATAACAAAATTGTTTTAATATGCAAAACAGAACCCTTGAATATGATGTGTTTTTATTTTTTATAGTCATTGGGCGGAATTGTTTCACCCCTGATTGTTGACATACTCTGTACAAAATTAAATATCGACCCATATGTAAATTCAATTGTATTTTCATAGATCGATCTATTGTTGTGGGTCATATTAGGTTAAGACAATTTATTTAATTTTTTAAATGGTCTGAAAAAAGGATTTTAATTGAAAAAAAATGTTCAGTATCACAGTATCAGTAAATAAAACTAACACCATCACAATTTTCAAATTTCCCTTGTGGTAAAATATTGTCTGTTCTTATACAATTAAACAGAAAATGAAAAATTTAATATGTTTCCTGCAGACAGTCATGATGTAAATAAATCATGTATTTTTATGAAAATATTGATTTTTTTCTGTAATTTGATACATTAAGGTTATGTTCTGTTATGGTAAAAATTGCACTGAACCTACTTTTGTTTTTGAATATAAGTTGTTAATTTCATTAATAAATCATAAGTAATGTTTCTGTTATGCTAGAATTCCTCCTAGTGCAAATTTTTAAACTCTTAAGATATAATGAGGGTATAACCCCCTTTTTGTCCCCCGCCGCAACGCGGAGCGGGGACATAGAAATGCCAGTCGTCCGTCCATCACACTTTCTTGCAAGCGCTCTCATGCATACAAATTATAACGGATTTTCATGAAATTTATACCAAATGTTTATATCACTAATACCTTGTTCAAGTTCAAAAATCAGCCTTGGTCGATACTTTTTGACAGAGTTATAGGACTTTGACCGAATTCATGACTCTGTTTTATCCAAAAATTGAACTTGTAAGCGCTCTCATGCCTACAAATTTTGACAGATTTTCATGAAATTTATACCAAATGTTTATACCATTAATACCTTGGTTAAGTTTGAAAATCAGTCTTGGTTGATATTTTTTCACGGAGTTATGGGACTTTGACAAAAATAACTACACGATTTTAGCCAAAAATTAACCTTGTAAGCACTCTCATGGCTACAAATTTTGACAGATTCTCATGAAATTTATTTTAAATATTTGTACCAGTAATACATTGGTTAAGTTTGAAAATCAGCCTTGGTCGATATTTTTTGACGGAGTTATAGGACTTTGACGAAAATAACGACACTGTTTTAGCCAAAATTTGACCTTATAAGCGCTCTCATGGCTACAAATTTTAACGGATTTTCATGAAATTTGTACCAAATGTTTATACTACTAATACCTTGGTTAACTATGAAAATCAGTCTTGGTCGATATTTTTTTACGGAGTTATGGGACATTGACGAAAATAGCGACACGATTTTAGCCAAAAATTAACCTTGTAAGCGCTCTCATGGCTACAAATTTTGACGGATTCTCATGAAATTTATACCAAATGTATGTACCAGTAATAAGTTGGTTAAGTTTGAAAATCAGCATTGGTCGATATTTTTGACGGAGTTATAGGACTTTGACGAAAATAATGACACTGTTTTGGCCAAAATTTGACCTTGTAAGCGCTCTCATGGCTACAAATTTTAACGGATTTTCACGAAATTTATACCAAATGTTTATACTACTAATACCTTGGTTAACTTTGAAAATCAGTCTTGGTCCATATTTTTTTACGGAGTTATGGGACATTGACGAAAATAACGACACAATTTTAGCCATAAATTAACCTTGTAAGCACTCTCATGGCTGCAAATTTTGACGGATTCTCATGAAATTTATACCAAATGTTTGTACCATTAATACCTTGGTTAAGATAAAAAAAATCAGCTTCTGTCAATATTTTTTGACAGAGTTATAGGACTTTGACGAAAATAACAACACTGTTTTAGCCAAAATTTGACTTTGTAAGCGCTCTCATGGCTACAAATTTTGACAGATTTTCATGAAAATTATACCAAATGTTTATACCACTAATACTTTGGTCGAGTTTGAATATCAGTTTCTGTCGAGACTTTTTGGTGGAATTATTGGACTTTGACCAAAATAATAACACCATTTTAGCCAAAAATTGACCTTGTTAGCGCTCTCGTGCCTACAAATTTTGACGGATTCTCATGAAATTTATATCAAATGTTTATACCACTAATACCTTGGGGTCAAGTTCGAAAATCAGCCTCGGTCAATATTTTTTGACGGAGTTATGGGACTTTGTCGAAAATAATGACTCTGTTTTATCCAAAAATTTACTTTGTAAGCGCTCTCATGGCAACAGATTTTGACATATTTTCATGAAAATTATACCAAAAAATAATTCCACTAATTATTGGTCAAGTTGGAACATCTGCCATGGTCTATCCTTTTTGTATCCCCACATATTTAATTTTGGAACTGCCCTGAATGTTTGAAAATATTTCAATTTCATATACAGTATACTAGTATATTGCATGAGCAGCGGGGGACCCAGGAATTCTATTCTTGTTGGACTCGGGACTTTGGCCTTATTTTGGGCATAAGTTGGACATGACTACTTGAGCCCATGGACTCCACAGACTCAAAAATCGAAGCATTTTGTACTTGTACTTCAATTTTAAAAAATATAAAGAATAAAAAATGGACTGTGGACTTCATCTCAAATTTTAGATGTACTCTGGACTTAAGGGATTCGCTCGCATTTGTTCCACCCTAGATGATTTTAATGAGCGTAACCTTACTCTCACATCCAAACTTTTACAACAAGGTTACAGATTTCATAAATTATTAAATACTTTTAAGAAGTTTTACAGAAGATATGAACATTTGATATCTAGATATGACGTGACTCGGAAACAGCTAATAACAAAGGGCATTTCTCATCCTCGATATTATGGAAATGTTGTTAAAAAATGTCAATAAACTGAT
>MJUU01003347.1:0-15080 GCA_002080025.1 Modiolus philippinarum | reverse complement strand
CACAGATCTGATTGTGAGTTTATATTTTGAAGTTTTGTTTGGTTTTTTGGCAGGTCCATTATGGCTTTTTATGTTTTTAAATCTTTTCTTTTCTTTAAATGCCTGAGTAAAAATATGTTGACTGTTTGGGACAAAAGAGGTTTTTGCTGCTAAATATTTAATCTGTCTCTAGAATCTTCAATCCCTAAAAAACATGCAAATTAGAAAATATAACTATACATGTATTGTAAAATACATGTAGTAGAATTTTTTTAACAAGATATGAATGGTTTTTAGGTCAAGTGGGTTGAAGCAATAAATCCTAATATCACCATACCTGTAGACAATTATTTTGATTTTTATGAAGATTTATTCAGATTAATAATAAGATTATTTTTGAAAATGAGAAATGATGACAGTTTTAGTTTTTGTCGGCAATAAAGTTAAAAGGTTTTCAGAAAACAAGATTCTAGAAGAAGAAATTATAAGAGATCTGAACTAAGGCTGTTCTCAGTTACAAGACACTATATATAGAGTCAAGTTTTAGGAGATGTAGACTGAAGTCAGTAGTAGGTCTTAACTTAAAACATATAGTAACTAATATCATTAGGCTTCCATTGTACTATTCATGATGCCAGTGACAATGTTGGAAGTAAAATGCATTCATTCCATGTAAGGTATATATGTTGTAAATAAATTAATGATCACTAAAGTAATGTCTTTGTTTTTCACTGCCACATCACTTGCCATATACATGATATAGGCACAGAACAACAATTGGTTTTGCATGACTTACTATATAGGCAAAGAACAACAATTTGTTTTCCTATGCTTAAATAATAACATTTTGACTTATTTCCCCATTTCTATATCTGGTTGGTACTTGTCACACAACTCAGAACATGCAGAACCCATTGAAGTCACTTTCATTGATATGCAGGGTGGCATGTCAAATTTAATTTCCCATGATTTCTGTTGCCAAATCTCAAAACCAAAAAATAATTATAATTTCAAACAAAAATATTCTAGAATATGCATCTCCCAATTAAGTTCAAAATTTTCATTAAAATCTTTATTTGTTAGTTTGAATTTGTACACAGGTGTTTTGGGTTAAGTTGTTCTTCCAAAACAGCCATTACAATGTCTATTCCTTCAATGATCAGTAAACAGGACTTGACTTTCATGGCGATCTATCGATAGAAAACCTAAACCTATATACAAGAAATAGAAAATTGTCAAAAGAAAGTACTTCCAACTATGCCAGTACAAAGGTCTAAAAATAGTAAATGTAAATATGTAAATAAATAAATAGTGTAAAAATATGTCAAACAACTGGACATGATACTTTTTGGCCAGAATTTGGATTCAGCTGTTGTATAATTATTCCCAACAAAGAAGTTGTAAAGGGTATAATGGTTTTGACCAATCCATCAGTCAGTTAGTTTTAAGTCCCTTTGGCGCAACTTTCTGAGACCACCTGATGCATGCTTTCATATTTGGTAGGATTGCTGCTAATGTTTTGCATATCTCTGTACCTGCTTGAATAATTGGTTTCATACGAGATGGGTTTGATAGTCATGATATGAAAATATGCATATATTCCACATCCACATCCAGATTTTGAAAATCTTCTATCAATAAATAGTTGTTGGTAATTCTCAAAACTTCAGTAACGCAGGATTATCAAATATGTGGGGCTTTGTGTATGTAAGCATGCTCACCCATTATAGCTCAGAAAAAAGGTCAATGTGAATTATAGCCATCACTTGGTGTCCATCGTCCATCTGTTGTAAAGTAACTAGGGGCTCACCTGCTGACTGTGCTTTTATTCTATGTCACCAAAAGACCATATATTATGATCCATACTACACATCAGTTCAGCTTGGTTGTGGCAGGAACATTAAAATCTACAAATTTTGAAAGTGACCACCAAAGGGCTATTATACTAAAATTTAATCAAAATTGTTCAATTGATTTCAGAGGAGAAGATCTTTGAATATATTTCCCATAGAGTCCTTTGTTAAACTATGTACCCCACTGTCGGCCGTCTTGGATGAGGTACGACCATAAAAATCACAAACTTTGAAGAGGACAACCCAAGGACTATTGTGATTAAGTTTGATTCCAATTGGCTAGGTAGTTTTAGAGTAGAAGGTCTTTGAATGCATTTCCTTATGTTAAACTATATTCCCTGCTGGCAGCCATATTACAAACTTTGAAGGGGACCACCTAAGGACAATTTGATCAAGTTTAGTTAGAATTGGCTCACTGGTTTCAGAGGAGAAGATCCTTAAATGCATTGCCCATAGGGTCAAATTTTAAACTATATTACCCGCTGGCGACCATCTTGGATGAGGTACGACATCAAAATTACAAACTTTGAAGGGAACCACCAAAGAAATATTGTGTCCAAGTTTGGTTCCAATTGGCTCGGTAGTTTCAGTGGGGATCTTTGAATGCATTTCCCAAAGGGTCCCATGTTAAACTATGTTCACGGATCACAGCCACCTTGGATGAGGTACGAAAATCAAACTTTGAAGATGACCACCCAAGGACAATTGTGACCAAGTTTGGTTCCAAGTGGCTCAGTAGTTTCAGAGGAGATCTTTGAATGCATTTCCCATGGGGTCCTATGTTAAACTATGTTCCCCGCTGGCGGCCGTCTTGGATGAGGTACTACCATAAAAATCACAAACCTTGGAGAGGATCACCAAAAGACAATTGTGACCAAGTTTGGTTCCAATTAGCTCAGTAGTTTCAGAGGAGAAGATCTTTGAATACATTTTCCATATGGTCCTATGTTAAACTATGTTCCCCGTTGGCAACAATCTTGGATGAGATGCCAACTTGCTGGACATATGTAGAATTTGTTGTCCTTGCTAAGCTTAACACTTTTACAATTCAAACTTAACTTCTAGCTCAAGTATTTTTTTAAATAAAAGGAGAAACATATAGAAATCGTGAAAATTCAAAGAAAAGGGGACATTAACTCCTACATAAGTAGTAAGATGTTCTTCAAAAATGCGGGACAAGTAGATTTTACTATGCTTACCATTTTTAGCTCACCTGACCCTTTGGGTCAGTGTGAGCTATTGCCATCACTTGATGTCCGTCCGTTAACTTTTCAAATATTCATCTTCTCCTCTGAAACCACTGAAGCAAATTCAACCAAACTTTACAGGAATGATGTATGGAAGGTCCTTTACAAAGATTGCTCATTTTGTTCCGATCCAATAAAAAACATGGCCACCAGCGCGGAACTTAGGTTTATTATTGGAGCCTATGGGAAAAATCACATTTTCATCTTCTCTGAAACGACTGAAGCAAATTCAACCAAACTTTACAGGAATGATGTACTAAAGGTCCTTTACAAAGATTGGTCATTTTCTTCTAATCCGGTAAAAACATGGCCGCCAGCACGGAACATAGTTTTACATTGGACCCTATGGGAAAATCACATTTCCATCTTTTCCTCTGAAACCGTTGAAGCAAATTCAACCAAACTTTACAGGAATGATGTACTAAAGGTCCTTTACTAAGATTTGCAAATTTTCTTCCGATCCGATAAAAAACATGGCTGCCAGCACCGGAACATATTTTAACATTGGACCCTTTGGAACGTGATCCATGAAAAACGAAAAAAAAAAGTTCCGTGAAAACTTGAATTTACTTAGAACGTGATGCGTGAATTGTTCATTTTTTGCACGTGAATTCGTGAAAATAATCATCAAAAATAAGCGTGAAGATTATTTCTGTTCGTTTATTTATTCCCCATAAATGGCAGACATTCTTATTTTTACTGATGCCATATTTCATAAAATATCAAGTACATAAACCAAAGTTGTGACAATTCGTCTGCTATTTTTTTTTTAGAAAAGTCGTCTGTTTGTTAACCTCTCACTTCACACTGGCAGTGAAGTTTTTTGCAAAATTTATGTACTTTAAAATAACAACAAAGTTAAAAATAAGCTATGATAATTTTTAGCCGACGATGACGACGACAATCTTTATTGTGTGACAGAAATGTAGCCGGACCAGTCTAATTTAGCTAATGCAATTTAATTCCGATCACTACTACTTTTTCTAACACTGGACACAACTGATAGATTTTGGAAAAAATCCTGATGTCCGCATTTTTTAAAAACAAACATAAACTTGTAGTCTTCATGTTTCTTGTGTATAATTATCGTTTGAATGCATTTTTGTAGTTCATTACTTTATTAAATGAGAAAGAATTTACAGATCTTTTCAGAATGGATTGATTGGTCAAATTTCGTGGCCAGTAAAATACCGCGAGATCACAGGAAACCTTTCTTTAGAGCCTACACCAGCCTTATCTCTATGAATGAGGTAGTGTTCAACTCTTAAACGAGGGACCAACAAATGAATCATGTGGGAAAATAGGCATTCATACAATGATGTTTACTTTTGGTAAATTCTGTAAAGCTGTCAAGTTACAGACCCTTAACATCAAGTACCGCAGTACCTTAGAACACCATGATATTGTCGATCTTAGATTGTTTTTTCCCTTCTGTAACTTTTTTTATTCTCATCTATTGATCGTTCAAACAAACGAGGAAATTGAATAAATTAATAAAAAATTAAGATTAATTTAGAGGACATAAAAACAAAAAGAGTGATATTAGGACGACTTCTGTAATAAAGGTACTCGTACACTGTCACGACAATGACAAAATTATTCAAAGAGAAAAAACTATAGTTTTTACACTTTTCCAGATTCCTTCGTGGAATTTCAGATAAACGTAAATAGTTTCGTTGGGATATCAGATATTGCTAAAGAACCGAGGTACAAAGAATGCTGAAACGTATCATATGGTTATAAAGAAATTATAAAAAGGTTCTTAGAAAGTAAGGGCTTATAAAACAAATTTCGGTCAAAATAGTCCTTTGATGGTTATTTTTATGCCCCAGATCAAGGATCAAGGGCATATTGTTTTTGTCCTGTCAGTCCGTGTGTGTGTCTGTCTACGTCCGAAACGGTCCGTGTGTATGTCTGTCTACGTCCGAAACTTTAACTTGGCTATAACTTTTGAACTGTGTAAGACAACTTTTCATACTTGGCAAATGTATAGGTCTAGTCAGCAGGAACATAAATATGCAAAAAAGAATTAGGTCAGTTCAAGGGTCAAGGCTACAGAGGTCAAAAAGGGGTTAAATAGGATGTTTTCTATAACTTTTGAACTATGTAAGATAGACTTTTCATACTTAGCAAGTGTATAGGTCTAGTTAAACGGAACATAAATATGCAAAAAATAGGTCAGATCAAAGGTCAAGGTCATAGAGGTCAAAAGGGGGTTAAATTTAGTGTTTCCCATTTTTGTCTCGCCTGCGACGAAAGTCGCTGAAAGCGAGACATAGGTATAGCGGCGGCGATGGCGGCGGCGGCGGCGTAAACTCTTTTCTAAAACCTTCATAACTTTTCAAGGGTAATACATACAAACATCATCTTTGGTCCATGGCACCACCAAGTGATGACCTTTCCAGCAGCATATATTTTGGATGACCTTGACCTTGTTTTCATGGTTCAATAAGCACATAAACATTGCGACATAGTTTCACATTCAAGTCCTTTTCTCAGGAACTATAATACTTAGACTTGTCATATTTGGTCTATAGTGAGATCTATATGGGTACACGGCAGTCTGACACCTGTCGTGTTGCCTTGACCTCAATTGCATGGTTCAGTGAACTTAGAAAATCTGCGACATAGTTTCACATTCAAGTCCTTTTCTCAGTAACTGTTACACCTAGACCCATCATATTTTGTTTGTAGGGAGATCTATATGGGTACACGCCAGTCTGACACCTGTCATGTTTCTTTGACCTCAATTTCATGGTTCAGTGGCGTTGTTAAATTTTTACATTCAAGTCTATTTCTCAGCAACTGTAGCCTCTAGACTCATAATATTTGTCCTATAGCAAGATTTATTAGGGTATATGCCAGTCTGACATTTGTCATGTAACCTTGACCTCAATTACATGGTTCAGTGATTTTTGTACTTTTAAGTCTATATTTCAGCAACTGTTCCACTTATCATAAATCACAAGTGTGGACTCATCATATTTGATTAATAGCAATGTCTTAATGGATACATGTCAGTCTGACACTAGTTTATTAACCTTGACCTTTATATCATGGTTCAGTGATTTGCTATTTTTTTTCTACATTCAAGTCTGTTTCTCTGCTATTTGAATAGCTAAGGAAATTTATCCTAAATCTGCATGATTATGTAGATAATCTTGATGAAAAAGTATTTCATGATGTCATAAAAGTATAGACCTTGCTAATTAAGTTTCACACAAATATAAGAACTAAATTGATTGACAATAGCCCCTGGCAAATTGTGAGATGTACTTAATACATATTGAAACTGTTAATGCATGACTTTACAATATAAATGTGTAATTATCATAGGATGGACTTTACCATAAATTTCAATTAGCATAATTGGATTGATAGTACTATAAAAAGGATAAGTATATATTTAATTATTGTTTCTAATTGTTATACTATTTAAAACACATATTTTTTAATTTTAATTTCTGTATCAGAAATCAGTTGTCTTGATAGCCTTTGTTTTTATTCATTTACCAGTGAAAGCCAAAGAGGACTTTAGGTTTCCACTCTGTCCGTCTGTCTGTCCGTCTCTCTGTCTGCCTGGCATATAGCCATGACTAATTATTTTGTTGAAGATATAAGATATGCATATACAGGCGAGACATTTCTGTGTCTACACTTGTTGACTGAAGAATCTGGGGGCATATGTATGTTTCACAAACACATCTTGTTTTCTGTCAGAAATGTCAAGGTTTAATTGTCGTCTTTTTATCTTTATCTAATCCCATCATTGTTTTCGGACTTTCTTTTGAAAGTAAAGACTCAGAGTCTCACTCACTTTAACTTGAATTTATTAGTGTTTACGGTTGCAGTAACTTCGGTACATTTGTATTTAGTTGTTTACTACCATTGGGTCGAAGCTTCTGCTGGTGGACTGTTAGTCTCAGAGGGTATTCAACAAATCGGTAGTCAGTACTTCGGTGCTGGCAGGAAAACCGACTTTATTTGGAATTTGCAATATGTAAATGTTTGTAAATTTTGTTTAAAACTAAGGATTATCTCCCTCGTAAAAAGCTCTAACCTTTGATGAATTTGGCTGTCTATTTAAATCCTATTGGTTATTTGCTCTCTATCAGTTTTATACGTCTTTCGGTGTTCTACTATGATCTTCCAAATATTTTGATTTTATCTGCGCCGAAGAGACATAGTTTGTCGAAATGGCAATCTGCAGAAAATAAATTTATAGTATTAGTTATTTATTTCAACGATATTCTAACCTACTTACGAGAGCACTGTTGGTATTCTGTCCCGAAAATGGAAGTCATCACTTCTTGATGCAAAATGAGTGCATATATTTTTTTCTACAGTTTCATCCATATTTTCGACTTAGAGGTTCCGACATGTTCAATGCCGCAGATGTCTAACTAGAAACAGAAGATCCTCGACCATTCGATGTATCTAGTCTCACCATAGCTGTTGTTTGGTCCTGCATGTATCTTGATTCTTATGCGTTGTGTATACCTCAGTATTGTCATCGTTATTACCTCATATTTTACGAAAGGATATAGAGTAAATGAACATTAGACCATAACACATATGTTATTGCTGTTTTTGGACTTTGATTTCTTTTTCTGTTTTTTTTTTTCTCTTTTTTTTTCTTTTTTTTTGCTTAACTTGCGATAGCCAGGGTGAGCTTTTATCACTTGTCATCTGTCGTAAACTTTTCAATCGAATATCTACGAGTCATTGGAACCATACGAGTTCACATTAGTCCTTGGGTGGTCGGTCGTTAAAAAAATATATCCGTAAGTCCACATCGCTTCCAAGAGGATTGTCAGCGGGAATAATAGTTGAACAAAAGATCTCTGAAACTACTTGGATAATTGAAAACAAACTTTGCAAACAAACCCCCGAAGGGTCGTGCACTACTGTCCACCACCCTGGCTACTATTTTCACATAGTCAATGTAAAACACAACATTATTATAATATTATATTTTACAAAGTATGGTATGGTCTGTTCGATTGTCTAAAGGCTATACAACCTTGTTTCAACTTGCATTATAGCATAACACACTGATATCAGCTACTATATAAAGCAATATTCCTTATATGACAATTGCAACGATAAGAGAAGCAGAGAGACAGAGAGAAACAACAAAAAACGATTTAACGGACATCAAAATTGCAAACAATTCTTAGTGTTCATAGTATTTTCCGTTCAGTGATGCGATTCCGGGATACCATTCCTATATAAACCAACATGGCAATTGTCTTAGTAGCTTTAATATTAAACTTGCAACAACAAATAAGCGTGAACGTGAAATTTCGAAAAAAATAAACGTGATGCGTGATTAAGTCAGAATGTTTGCGTGATTACGTGAAAGGTACCACCCCTACCAGACCCCCTATTGGAAACTTTTCCTCAGAGACGGCTAAAGCAAATTCTACCAAACTTTACAGGAATAATGAATGGAAGGTCTTTAACAAAGATTGCCCATTTCATTCCGATCCGATAAAAACATGGCTGCCAGCGCGGAACTTAGGTTTAACATTGGACCCTAAGGAAAACATCACATTTTCATCTTCTCTGAAACCACTGAAGCAAATTCAATCAAACTTAAGAGCAATGATGTACTAAAGGTCCTTAACAAAGATTGCTCATTTCGTTCCGATCCAATGAAAAACATGGCTACCAGCACGGAACATAGTTTAACATTGGACCTTATGGGAAAATCACATTTTCATCTTCATCCTCTGAAAACACTGAAGCAAATTCAACCAAACTTTACAGGAATGATGTACTGAATGTCCTCAACAAAGATTGCTCATTTCCTTCCGATCCGATAAAAAACATGGCCGCAGAACAAAGTTTGAAATCGGACCCTATAGGAAAATCACATTTTCATCTTCTCCTCTAAAACCAATGAAGCAAATTCAACGAAACTTTACAGAAATGATGTATGGAAGGTCCTTTACGACGGTTGCTTATTTTCTTCCAATCCGATAAAAAACATGGCCGCCAGCGTGGAACTTAGGTTAACATTGAACCTTATGGGAAAATCACATTTTCAGTATCTCCTCTGAAACCACAAAAGCAAATTCTACCAAACTTTACAGGAATTATCTTCTATATGTCCTTTACAAAGATTGCTCATGTTGTTCTGACCCGACAAAGAACATGGCCGCCAGCACGGAACATACTTTACAATTGGACCCTATGGGAAAATAACATTTTCATCTTCTCCTCTGAAAGCACTGATGCAAATTCAGCCAAACATTACAGGAATGATATACTTAAGGTCCTTTACAAAGATTGCGCATTTTGTTCCAATCCGATAATAAACATGGCTGCCAGCGCGGGACATAGTTTAACATACTACACTATGGGAAATCTTCATTTTCATTATCTACTGTGAAACCATTGAAGCAAATTTAATTTAACTTAAATTGAGTAATGTATAGAAAAATCTTAACAAAGAATACTTATTTCAATTGGATCTGACAAAAACATGGATGCCAGCAGAGAACATAGCTTAACATTAGAACCTATGGGAAAAACATTTTTGGTCATCAGCATAGGCATGGCTTAGAAGCATCTTTGTCAGGTGAGCGATACAGGTTCAGTATCTTAGCCTCTAGGTGTAATTTAAATTCACCTCTATCTTCTATCATTTTCAATATATGAGACGAAAAGAAAAAAAAAACCCGATTTTTTACGGAAAAGGGGCAATAACTCCAAGAAGGGTATTCGGATTTTCGTCAAAATTGCAGGATGGGTCGATCTCACCATGCTTATCATTTTTACCCCCATGTCAGATTCTTTATATCTGTAACGGTTTTTGGGTTATTTGCAAAAAACAGAGATTTACCCCTGTGTTCTATTTTTAGCTCACCTGGCCTAAAAGGCCATGTGAGCTTTTGCCATCACTATGCGTCCGTCGTCCGTCGTCCGTCTGTCAACAATTTCAAAAATCTTCTCCTCTGAAACCACTGGGCCAAATGTAACCAAACTTGGCCTGAATCATCACCAGAGTATGGCTTCTCAAAATTGTGTTCGATTAGGCGATAGGTCAAACAACATGGCCGCCGTTGCTAAAAATAGAACATGGCGGTAAATTGCAGTATTTGGCCAATAACTCGAAAACCGTTACAGATATCAAAAATCTGACATGGGTAAAAATGATCAGCATGGCAAGATCTACCTGCCCTGCAATTTTGAAGAAAATCTGAAAACCCATCTCGGAGTTATAGCCATTTTTCCGTTAAATTTTCGAAATTTTTGCATTTTTTATTTCAAAAAGTGTAACAGATAGAGGTCAAGTGTAAATTGCAAAAATGTTCAGCATATCAAGGTCTACCCACCTCGAAATTTTGAAGAAAATCCATAAACCCTTGTAGGAGTTATTGCCCTTTTTTCACCGAATTTTTTTAATTTTCGTATTTCTTAAACTATAGAAGATGAAGGTCAAGTGTAAACTAATGAAATGTTTGCCATGCTGTGGCGACTTCAAAACTGATGTTGAAAATTGTTCCTTGACCGCCATTTTCAAAAATGGCTGCCCCAAAAAAGGCGGGAAAATTCAACATTGTCCGATTTCAATGAAATTTGGTTTCCAAATAGATATTGATGTTGCGACTTCAAAACCGGTGTTGAAAATTGTTTGTTGACTGCCATTTACAAAATGACGTCTCGACTTCAAAACTGGTGTCGAAAGTGGTCCTTAGCAAGAACGTTTTTTGTCAAAAAAAGCCCAACAAAGAAATATAGTAAAACATGATCAGACTTTAAAAACAGTTCAAGATATTGGAGGTGTTCGAGCTACAAAAGTTTGAGAAACTGAAGATCAACTGTATAACTTACAATGTTTCCTTGATTAAGGCAACTGAAAGCCAGGTGAGCGATACAGGCTCCTGGGAGCCTCTGGTTAGTAATAGCAGCCATGTTGTTCGGTCTACCAACTTAAAAATCACAAACTTGAAAGTCCATACTCTGGTGATGATGCAGGCCAAGTTTGGTTGGTATTGGTACAGCAGTTTTAGAGGAGATGATCTTTGAAGTAACGCACGGACGACGGACGCCAAGTGATGACAAAAGCTCACATGGCCTTTGGCCAGGTGAGCTAAAAACAAAGAAACAAGGACATTACATGAGCACGGCACAGAAAAGAAAATTGAAGAACACACATACAAAAATGAACAACACGGACCCAATAAAAAACCATGGGTGAGATCAGGTGCACTGGTAGAGTAAGCATCTCCTGCTTCTTAGACACTGGCAGAGTCAAATCCAGTAGTAAAGTCAAATCCAGTAGTAAAGTCAAATCCAGTAGAGGAAAAACAAATTTAGTGGCAAAGTGAAAGATATGTTGTAATCTGGGAAACATATGTCCCATAGCGGTCCACAAGATCATAATGTCGACAGTAAAACACAGGCCCTTGAGTAGCGAAAAAAAGGGAGATGTAAACTCCATATGCCGGTGCTTTTGGAATGTTGCTACAAAGAAAAGGGAAGTTGACTATTGGAAAAGTAAAGTCATCGCCTATGTTATTATGTGTAAATTATTCAGGAATCTTCTCTGAAATCATTGAACCAATTTTATGCAAACTTGGCCTGAATCAATAACATGGTATCTGGATTCAAAATTATGTTCGATTTGTCTGAGAACCAAACAACAACAATAAAACAGCACATAGGGGTAAAATGCTGATTGACAAAACAATTCAGATATCAAAAGTCTGACGTGGGGGTACAAGTGATCTGTATAACAAGATCTAAATACCATGTGATTTTGAAGAAAATCTGATTACTTCTTTTGGAGTTATTGCCCCTTTTCCTTATTTTTTTTAATTTTTTTCTTTTCTTTTTTTTTTATAAAAAACAAAACAAAAAACAAAACAAAAAAAAACCTTACAGATTGAGGTCAATTTTGAATTGAAACTGAAAAAATGTTCAGCATATCACAGTCTACTCAGTTGGAAATTTTGAAGAAAAATGTCAATACAGGAGTTACTGCCCTTAATTTATCAAATTTTTTTAAACTTTATGCACTTTTGCTTAAACTATTTGAGACACGGTTAAGTTTCAATTGCAAAAATGTTTGACATGTAAAGGATTACATTGTATCTTCATGATGGAAGTTGTATGATGTGCCTCATCTAAGAAAGCTGCCAACAGGGAAACCAGTTTAACACAGGACGTAATAAAATATCTCCGAAACTACCTGGCCTTTGGAACCAAACATGGTCATCATTGTTCTCCACTGGCTGTCCTTGAAAATTGTGTCCAGAAAGTCCGCATCATATTGAAGGTGTCTACCAGCGGGGAACATAGTTTTACATTGGAACCAATTGGAAAGCATTCAAGATCTTCTCCGAGGCCACAGAGCCTTATATAACCAAACTTGGTCACAACAGTCCCATTTTAAAGAGATGTGTTTTGGATATCTGTGCCTTATCAAAGATGTTCAGCAATACGAACTTCGTTTAACATTGATCCTTACGGGAAACATTCAAAGAACTTCTTCTCTGAAACTACAAACTTGATAACTATTGTCCTTTGTTGGACCACTTTGAAAAATGTGTTCAGTAAGTTCACATCAGATCCAATATCCACATAAATTCCGCCAAGGAGGAATAAAGATTCATATAGGGTCTATGGGAAATGCATTCTAGGGTCTCATCGGACAGTTAAAACCAAATAAAGTCGCTGTTGTTCTTCGGTGGTCCTCTTCAAAGTTCCCTATTTTTTGTAGGTACCTCATCCAATATATCCGCCAGCAGAAAAACATAGATTAGCATAGAACCACATGGAAAATGCATTCAGAGATATTCTCTAAAGCATTCGACCATATTACATCGAGGCCTATTAATCACTTGGAAATCAAACCTTAAACATTGAGGTTAATTGGACTTGACGCAAGCCAAAAACCAGTTTAGCTATACGGGCTCTTAAAATTATTCAATATTCAAACTGAAATTTTCAACATATGTGCATCTCTTTTTATGGAATTGTTTCAGGTTCACGACTTTGGGCCTTTGCCATTTCAAGTTTACATTGCCGACAGGGAGTACTTTTTATGCCTCCGCCGTCGGCGACGAGGCGTTAAGTTTTACCCTTGTCCGTCTGTGCGTCTATTCGTACGTACCTCCGAAGTTTTTTGTCGAGGATTTCTCAGCTTTTGTATGCAGTAATGATTTGATATTTGATTTGAAACGTTGGTATGACGAGTTGTACCGTGTCTCCCCTTTTCAAATCCGTCACTCATCTACTTCCTGTTTGCCGAAGTCGATCTAGCGGGGGCATCCGTGTCCCATGGACACATTTTCTTTAATTTGAAATTGTCTCCTACATTTTTAAGCAATGCTTCTACATGGATATTGAATATTTGCATATTTTTTCTATTTAATTGTTTTGTTGATTTTCCTCTCAGTATTCACAGACATATACAGAAGTTTTTGACGATCAACATTTCAGAATCTTCACAAGACCAATTACTTCAGTACTTTTCAGTGTTTTCTCCTGTGTATTGAAATATCAAGATGTTGAGATAAATGATGCATAGTTAATATGAAAATATATTACAGGACTTGCGGGTAGACCATAGTACAGTTGGCAAACGAGTTCATATCCACTAGGCATGTATCCTCTACTTCTACTTGCTAAAACTCGCTGTTCATATCGAGTGTGGTAAATTACACTGAACAGTATTTAAGAATTTCAATCAGAATCTTTTTTGCATCCTATGTAATCACCTTATTTGGTATTTAATCCGATAAAGCGACAATATATATCAACATTTATATTTTTTATCATTAGAGGGATATGTGCGTTGGGTCTTTAAATCGTGAATTTGGGGTACCGGTGATACCTCCGGGGTTCAATTTGCTAATTTGCTTAGTTTTGTGGTGCACTTGTTTTGTCTGTCAAGTTGTCTCAATTTGTGTGAATCTGAATTGCTGTGTTTTTGGATATCTTATTTTGAAATGCCCTTTTCCCCCTTTTGCCTCGGTATTCGTTTGCCGATGTACTTGCTTCAAATAGGCATAATGCAAGACACACCTCGAACAAGTGCCTCAAAGATTACTAAAAAATATGAATCCTTGCAAGCAAGCGGACCAGATTATATCCGTTGACGATCAACAAAATCTCCAACAAATGCACTGTTTGCTTTACTTGTATATATTAATGGGGAAATACATGGCGAACAGAAGACAGCAAAAAGAGCATCAGTATATAAGAAAGACAATCACAACCGGTTAACTACAAGCCTATCTTGCAAACTTCAGTAGTTTTGAACGCACTTATCATGGGCAGCCATTCTTGAAGTTTTGCATTGCTTTCACATATTTTCTCATTAAGATACAAAGTATGCGATTATTTGAACCTCAGGTATAGTTTTCACCTTTGCTGAAGTTTTATGGTCTGTTTTCATTTAATTCATTGTTCAGCTTTCTACATTTAGTTTTTTTCTTCTTTTTTGTCTTCAACATTAATAAGTTGAACTTAATATAATCTCAATTATAACTTGCATTTGAAGAATGTTTTGATAATAAGGTAAATGAATATTAACTCATACATGACATTCTGTTAGGTTGAAAAAAAATTCTTTCCCAGTTGAACATGAGTGATGATGACGCATGACTAGACATGTAATTATGTCGCCCCACACGTAGTCGGGACGACATATTGTTTTTGGTCCGTTTCTTTGTTATTATTAAGTCTCCCAAACGAAGTTTGGGAGACTTATTGTTTTTGTTGCGTTTCTTATTATGTCGCCCCAGACGAATGTCGGGGCGACATATTGTTATTGTTATGTTTCTTTATTATTTTTAATTTATTATTATGTCGCCCCAGACGAATGTCGGGGCGACATATTGTTATTGTTATCTATTATTATTATTATGTCGCCCCAGACGAATGTCGGGGCGACATATTGTTATTGTTATGTTTCTTTATTATTTTATTATTATTATTATTAAGGTCTACCCGAGAACCTTCTCGGTAGACCTTATAGTATTTC